>CAJUYH010005263.1:0-23921 GCA_910591685.1 Galerucella tenella
AACACATATTATTAAACGGCAACCAATCGATTCGGTTGTGCTCCAGTGGATTGTGGTTTGATTTTCCTAAAAAATTACAAAAAGAATAAATAATACGCTACAAGGTACATGCAGAAGATTTCTCAACTAAACGTTATTTAAATTATTTAATTTTAAGTTCATCTACGCGTTCAGTGCGCGAGTAAATACTGACATGATATATTTCTGTTACAGTAAAAGTTGGAACAATTTATTTGTTAAAATGGATAACCCATATTTCAAAACCTGTAAATGTGCAAACAAGAATCTATCCAAGGATTACAACATCTAATCAATAATTTTCAACAACCTTTCACCGTAAAATATACCATTTGCTCATTATAGAAATATCTTCCGCTCCATCTGACACACGACAATTCCTAGTTTCGAATTCCGAGAACATTAAAAACTTGATACTTTCCTAAATAACTTAATCATAGATGAGCATGGGTGGGGTGCGCCGAATATTTTTAGGGAATTGGAGTATATTGATTCTAAAAGATCGCATTAAATACCACCACACTTGAGCAATTTGCGCCAAAAATGGTTCATGTTCAGTTGGTTCCGGTGTCCAGAATGTAACTAAGAGCCTATTAGGCTTTGAGTACTTATAGGTTCTTATTTACCTATTAAGGCTCACTGGAATTTTTTAGAAAAATATTCAGTTGTTTTTTAAATATTTTGGTTTGTTTTTCCAAAAGTGATTATTAGAATAAATACAAAAGTGTTATTAATTGAGTTACAATGAAGATTTTTGTTTTGTAGGTAGATGTTTCGCTAAGATGGCCATCGTCTAATTTGTAATAAAAAAAACTGTTATAATACACTGATTACCTAAGACCTAATTGTTAAATTTGGATAAATACATACTTTTTGTTTTGATAGCGTTTAAAAATTACGTATTAAATTCATTCGATTGGGATGAGCTGAACAGCCCAGGCACTTGAACTGAATCTTTGTACCATTTCCAATGTAATCTACTTCAATTCCAGAAGCTTTATGTCTTTTATAGATCACTAGTTTGACTGGAGGGATTTTCAATAGTTGAAATGGTTGTATTAATTCTATTCAATTTGAATTGTTTCCTTAAATATTTTTACCGAACAAGTTGATTATTTTCAATATTTCATTCTTTCTAAATATTTTATTATTGCAAAAAATGGATCCTACAGGGCACATATGTTAAATTAGCTGTTATTAAAAATGTATAGGTGCTTTCCTAAAATTTGCAAACTACATTACAATTTTCTAACAGAACAGTCCTTCAGAGATGGAGTTCAACTGAGCAGTAAACTAAGGATAACGTTTTAAGGGTTACTTCCCCTTTAAGATGTAAAAGAGGGATGTTTTGATGATTTATCATTAATTATAAACATCCCACTAAATTAATGTTATTTTAAGAAACGTGAAATATTTCAGCCAATTACAAATTAAAACTTGATTAAAATATCCTAAACTAAACATGGTATAAGTCTTATCTCTGAATATTCCAAAATAGTATGATTCAGTCCAATATAACTCATACAAATATTGCAGATTACCGAAACACAGGGTCCTAACAGTTTTTTATTTCGCCATTATTTTTGATGTTTTAATATTTTCTACTTGGAAATTGGAAGTTTCCGGTTTTTCAGCATGAAGATTACCAATTTAGTCCGTTAAAAAAAAGCTTCCAATTTAACATGATTTTTCTAAACACACTGTGTATAATTATGTTTCATGAAAATGAAATGGCTGCGGCAGCCAATCTATTACTTCTCTGTCTTGTTAAACAAATAACTAATAGATTTTTTTGTTGTTCAATTCGTGTTTTTTAAAATAGTTATTTATGATACAAGTGCGTGAAGTTATACTTTTGCACACGAGTTGCAAAAATGCAAGGCACGAACGTAGCAGAGTACTTCACGCACAAGTGTCCTACAAAACTTTATCTACAACCACATGAAGAAAAAATAAAAAAATGTGCTCTGAGGGGGTTGAAAAACATAAAAATAAATTTTCTATAAACAATAGTTATTTTCCTAACAAGTGCGGAAAGTGATACTTTCCCGCACGCGACCGCTTGCCCGAACTTCGCTCCGTGTCGTTTGGGTCAACTGCAGTCGCGTTCGGGAAAGTATCACTTTCCGCATGAGTTAGGAACATTATTTTTTTTACGACCATATATACAAAAAAGTCTACCAACCCATTTTTCAAAAGTTATTTTATTTCAACATACATATACAAAACTTTAACCAAAAACTATTATTATTATTATAAATTATTATTATAAGTATTAATATTAGAAACACAATTTGTTGCATTCTGTAAATTACTTAAAATTGCCGGTCCAGTGGAGTTATTTGGTGTTAACTGGTAAGTAGATGACGTTGATGAGGATGGCATCGGTTGCAGGTCAAATAAAGATGACGATGAAGGTGACGGCAACGGTTTCAAGTCATTTGTAGATGAAAGAATTTTATTTGATAAATTTTTCTTATATTAAACCAGGGTGGTTTGATAGTTGTTCCATGAGACTACTTTAAAGAATGTATAGAGTTATATCAAAATATCTTCATTATTTTATATTTTAAAAAAATTTAAAATGCAACAAAAAGCTAGAAAAGATGTAGATTTTATTTGATGGACTATTTATTCACCTGTTGTAGCAGTAGTTATAACTTCCGAAGTAAAAAACTATCTAATAAGGTCAAAATTTGGATAATTTTACTTTCCCGCACTAGTGCGGGAAAGTGGGTTAAAACGCACGGTCGTAGAAAAATATATTATACACAACGAATTCTAATTTCAGGTGGTGTTCAATCCGAAGAAATGCATTCTTCTCGAGGTTCTTCCATTTAAAATAAGTGTAGGTACATAATTAGAATTTTAAATGTAATTTAAATTATTTTTTACTATGTCTGACACTTCTGTCAAATTTATTGACAGCACAAAAGTTTATACAACAAACGACTAATTTCAAGGCAACTCGATCTTTACGTAGCTAAAAAAGAGTGTTGAAATGAAAGCATTGTTTATTTACGCACGCTTTTCAACGTATGTATAATGTATGATTTCACACACTTTTTTTGGTTCGTAAATGACTAATTTTAAAGGTGGTCGTAGATAAATATTTTTTGCTCCAACTAACTCTAAGGCCGGCGACACATTTGCGGTTGCGGCTGCGGTTGCAACCGCGCGGCCCCAACCGCTATAACGTTCACACATACAAGCATACACCTTGTCATACCGAGTCCGTCAGTTCAATAATCAACATGGATTTGGTAGGAACGGTTGCTATAATTTATGCTCAAATTAAGAAATCGAAGCGAAAAAGGAGGTACTGGGTCCATCCTTTGTCGCGATCTTTGTCGGTAACATCCCACAAGTACGTCTTACTTTGCACCAGAACAATAAATTTTTCGGTATCGAAGACGTCCATGTTCAAAACTCGATTGGCTAGGTTTGTGGCTGCGCGGTTAATGTGAACAGTCAGGTAAGTAACAACATGTTGCATTTCGGACGGACAGCCGCGCGACCGCGGCAAGATGCGGTTGCAAAGGCGGTTGCTGCCGCTTGGCCGCTAGTGTGGCACCATTTCATGAACAACCATGTATTTTACAGAACAGCGGTTGCAACCGCAAATGTGTCGCCGGCCTAATAGACATACACTTCGAAAAATGGAGAATATTTTGAAAAATAATAGTCACTTTTAACGATGTATGTACCGGGTGGCCAACTAAGAACGGCCGTCGGCGTGGATTATAGCACAGGTTCGGGAAAAAAAATTTTATTACAAAAGTGGCCTCGAAAAACGCCTGGAAATTATTTTCAGAATTGTAGGTCCACCGATATAGGGCGTATTTGACAGTTAAAATTTTAAAATGCAAATTTTTTCAAAATTCACTCAATTAAAGAGCATATTAAATATTATAATCAGATTTCTCGACAAATTCTGCATATTTTTAATAGGACAAGTTTACGTCTATCTCTTCAAATAAGGGGTGGGGGAGAGTGGGAACCTTGTTACGAAAAAACGCCTGTAATTCCGGTTCTGCTTGACCGATTTTATAAACTTGATGTTGTTTGAAAGAGCTTTTGTTAAACAATCGAAAATTTGTGATTTGAAGCAATCTGATCAATAACATAAATGCTAGAGGGCGCTGTTTCATTTTTTCTAAATATTGTGTTTTCTCGTAACAATTTTAAATGGAAGCATACAAATTGAAGTAGATCTTTAAAAATTAGAGTAAATTAGTAATAAAACACTGCAAAGCGCAAGGCGATATCTCTTTTTTATCCTGAGATATCGTAAGATATGGGGTGATATTTACTGAGACCTAAAAGATCTATTGTGCACCACTTTTAATAATACTTCTGTCTTTTTTCTCTATTATCTAAATATACCTATCCATAACATCCATCAACATTTTGAGTTACAATTGAAAAAAAATGTAATGATCAATGTATAACAGATCTAATCCTTTTATGTATTCTTGACGTCTGCCTCTGTATTGGCGTACGACGTCCTGTGAACAAACTTGAACGATAGATAGACTGATAAACCCAGTGGTATGGTATAAAACTTGATGTGCCCTGACTGACGACTTGATTTGTCTTCTCTTACTTGTAACGATTTGTGAAGAGTATAATGCGGTAAATATATATAAGACACATATATACAGTGTGCGTAAGTTCTTTCGGAACCTTAGACCTTACACAAGTACGACAGAGAAACAGCTGAATGAGAGAGAAAGATAATTATACGCGGTCATCGAATGGTCATCGACGCGTGTATTTAATTCCAGTTGGGTGTGGTTCTATTTCCGATAGTGAACGAATGCTCATTGCCCTACTATTTCAACCGCTATTGCCAGAAGCGCAGATTAATTTGTACAAATGATATTTTTCTCTCGTTTTCGTTGACTTTTTTTCGAAGTCATGCACAATAGCTAAAACAAAACACTTTCACTTGGCAACACTGTGTTTTACAGATAGAATTCACATTTAAACTGCTATTACTAGGGTGAAAATACAGAACGTTTGTGCCAGCATTACGCCAAATAATCTTAGAGATATGGGATCAAATCTTTATCACAGATTTGGCTATTGTCTGGCACAGCAAGGTGGTTTATTTGAGCACTTAATTCATTAAAATTATGTTTACCTTTAGAATAAATTTTTATTTTTATTTTTTCAGGAAGTTTATATTTCACGTTTAGAATAGGTGTAGGTACCTTATTTTATCTTTTCAATTTAATTTATTAATGGAAGGGATTTTTAGTTTATTAATTGTGGTTCTCTCAAGAAATGCTGTTTTATTTTCAAGTTACAATGGCTAAAATAATATCCTATTGTAGTTAGAAATTGTCAACTTGGTCTAAAATGATATCATGTTGACAAAAATGAATTTTAAGATTTACAGGTTACGTAATAACGATTGTATTTTTATATTTCTTTCACGTCCTCACTCCTTACGTCTTGGGAGCATACTGAATTACCATTTACCACCACCAACTAGTTAAAATAGGAGGGCAATGAGCAGTCGGGCACTCTCGGGAATAAGCTTACGCCCCCTAAGGTGAAACAAATTGATGATTGTGCACAATTATTCTTCCTCTCTCTTTCATATATCCTTGTCGTACTTGTGTAATTCGTTCCTAGGTTCCGAAGCAGATTTCCCAATCGGTATGTTGACAATGCAATGATGACTTCAATGTGTTTGAGGAATAATCTTGGAAGTATTCTAGACACGACAGTACTTATATCATTAAATCGCAATAATGAGAAAACTAGTTGATTGTTTTTTTGCGTTTAGGACAAAAGTGGATGATTGTTTTGATGCGATTTGTCACCTTTTTTACTACAAAAAGTAAAATGATAGATATAACTCGAGTTATTTATCAATAAATATTATAGAAATATAGAAAAAGTGCGTGAACTTGCTAATTAGACATACGTTGTAATAATTGGAAGAGGATTCCAAAAAATTAATGTCTCGGACATCTTAGTCCAGTAACTGAAGGGGCAAACCTATCAATATATTGGTCCAATAATTTTTTTGGCTTGACTTGTTGGTCTTGACAGGTACTTTGAAGGGAGAAAAAGTTCTCCAAGATTGCGCCTTGGCTAAGGGTGCAAAATGGCCCCTAAGCCCCCCCAAAAACGGTTTCCCACCATTATCTCCCGAAATATGCAATTTGGAAAATTTTTGTTCCAGTAAAAAGTGAAGGTCGTTAAATTATCTACAAAAATGGTCCCTATAATTTTTTTCCAAAATGCAATAGTTTTCGAGATAATCGCATCCAAACATCTCCTCGCTTACGCAGCTGCACTACCTCTATAAATGCTACCGTCTATAAAATTAACTTGTAAACCGGCGAACAAATTCTTCCATAACTCGGTCCAAAAACAATATTTTTCATTGTAATGGGAATATCCGTAGGTATCAATATGTGTTCTCACAAATCTTGTAAACAAGCGAAAATAAAGAACTAATGTTCAATTATTTTGTTATTAAATGTACACCATTTGAAAGCTTACTATGTCTACTCTCTGAACCAATACTTTTATTCGGAATACAATGCACTCATTTTCCAGGGACCGGGAAAATTTGAAAGATTTGTGAGAACTCCGAAAACGACTGAAAAATGCAAATAAATAAATAAACTTTTTATTGAAACGCCACAAAGATACTGAAAAAAAATTTCTAGGAACATTCAGGACCTCCCCAGACCCCATTTGAAAAACAAGGGATAATAAACCATTTAAAATAAATAAAATGTCAATGATTTAATGGAAAAGGCCAAAATATTGGGGGAAAATAACATTGGCCACTTTTTGCAACGTCCTCGACGGGCGAGAACGGGGTTTAAGGTACACATATTGACACCTACGGATATTCCCATTACAATGAACTTTAAATCATCGAAAAATATTAATTTTTGACCGAGTTATGGAACAATTTGTCCGCCGGCAGCATTTATAGAGGTAGTGCAGCCACGTAAGCGAGGGGACGTTTGGATGCGATTATCTCGAAAACTATTGCATTTTGGAAAAAAATGATAGAAACCATTTTTGTAGATAATTTAACGACCTTCACTTTTTACCGGAACAAAAATTTTCCAAATTGCATATTTCGGGAGATAATGGCGGGAAACCGTTTTTTGGGGGGCTTAGGGGCCATTTTGGGCCCTTGGCTAAGGGGCAATCTTGGAGAACTTTTTCTCCCTTTGAAGTACCTGTCAAGACCTACAAATCAAGCCAAAAAAAATTATTGGACAAATATATTGATAGGTTTGCCTATTTCCAGATCTTCAGTTAATGGACTATCTAGCGACAAATATGAAAATGTTTTTAAGAGTAAAAAATGTTGAATAGTAGAAATCAGATAGTACAATAAACCAAGCAATAGGTGAATATTTTTGACAAAAATTCTAATATAAAACGGATAGTGCCATCATATAAAGGACATTGCGTAGTATCATTTTGATATGTTTTGGACACGCAAATGTTGTTCAGTAATTTTTTATTAACATTTTAATAACGAAAAAAACCTTCTTTTTTTTTCATATACCGTGAAACAAATACGAACAAAATGAGGGGTCGAACGAGTCAATTGGGAACCGAGAAAATCAGGAAAAACCAGACAATTAGCAATTTTTTTGAAAATTCATATCTTTGTCATTTTCCAATTGCCAGAGCTGAAACTTGGTACAAAAGAAGTTCTTCGTATGCCCTTTATGTGCGTGAAGAGCAGACGCCAAGGGACGGTAACTTTTATCGCAATTTTAATTTTTTTAAACGACAATTTTCAAAGTGTCTGGATGCATTGTTGTTTGTACGATTTTAAATTTGAAAACAGTTTTGAAAAGTGTCAAGGTAGAGCAACAAAACTTATATTCTAGATTTGTAATAAAATAATGCGAAGTTGGCCAAAAGCACCGCTTAAAATGAACGATTATACCGAGCGCTAGCGTGCTTGTATATCTATACAGGGTGTAACAAAAAGGCAGGTCATAAATCATACCACATATTCTGGGGCTAAAAATAACTCGATCCAACCCAAGTTACCCTAGTACAAATGTGCATGCGAAAAAAGTTATAACCCTTCGAAGTTACCAAATGAAAATAGATTTTTTCAAATATCTCGACAGTTGTTCGACATATTATAATGAAAGTTGACACCTGTGTTATCAAAATTATCGATAAGTATCTTAAATCTTAATTCAACATGACGAAACTTACCCAAAATTAAATGCATATCTGCCATTTCTGAAAACGTGTATTCCATTGTTATTAGAAAAGTTAGTTCCTCTTAAACACACAAAAGTTGAAAGCTTCAAATGTATTATTGACAATTGTTGATCCAATGTCTAATTGTATCCTTAGTAACAACGGTTGTTTACTAAATAATAATACACAGTTTTTGAAGCCTAATGAAAAATAGGCCGTATCTCGATGAAAACTGATAATTGTAAAAAGTGCCAGGGGACAAAAAAGTTTCAAAAATAATGTGTTTGAATAATGGTGCCACAATAAGCATTAAATTGTAACGTACACGAAAATTTTGGGGGGGTTTAGGGGATCTCAACTCCCATGAATTTATAACGGGGTGCAATAATTTCTCAATTTTTTTTAAGATGATGCTCTTATCATAAGAAAGCCACTTGTCAACTTTCATTATAATATGTCGAACAACTGTCAAGATATTTGAAAAAATCTATTTTCATTTGGTAACTTCGAAGGGTTATAACTTTTTTCGCATGCACATTTGTACTAGGGTAACTTGGGTTGGATCGAGTTATTTTTAGCCCCAGAATATGTAATATGATTTATGACCTGCCTTTTTCTTACACCCTGTATAGTATACCCCACTTAATCTTCTTAAGAGGGTACTACTCCGGTACTTTCCTTCGCTCGGTCATTTTTAGCGATGTTCTCGGGAGTTTTTGGCCGACTTCGCATTGTTTTTATAGAAACCGAAAATATATGTTTTGTTGCTCTATATTTACACTTTTCAAAACCGTTTCCAAATTTAAAATCGGACAATCGACAACGCATCCAGACACTTTGAAAATTATCGTATGAAAAAATTAAAGTTGCAGCTGCGATAAAAGTTACCGTCGTTTGGCGTCTGCTCTTCGCGCATATAAAGGTCATACGAAGAACTTCTTTTGTACCAAGTTTCATCTTTTGCAATTGGAAAATGACGAAAATATGAATTTTCAAAAAAATGACTAATTTTCCGGCTTTTCCTGATTATCTCGGTTCCTAATTATCCAATTGACTCGTTCGACCCCCCATTCTGTTCGTATCTACAATTTACCTATACATACCATCGAGATTGCTTCAGTACGTTTTACGCTATATAAAAAAAGCCAAAAAAGAAGGTTTTTTTCGTTATAAGTGTTCATAAAAAATTACTGAACAACATTTGCCTGTCCAAAACATATCAAAATGATACTACGTAATGTCTCTTATATGATGGCACCATCCGTATTCTACTAGGATTTTTGTCAAAAATTACTATACTCCTTGGCCTACAAGTATAGTTTGATAAAAACTCGAGTGGAAATGTATAAATAATTGCACCCTTCCAACATCTCCCGGAATACCTATTAGAGATGCTTACGGTTGTGGACGAATCCTCCAGATTACCGTTTACATTTCCGTGTTTCAGTACTTCTTCTTCTGCAGTTATCAAGCATCTCAAACAACTCATCTTTCTATTCGGTTCATCTTCTTACATACACACTTTATGTCCCGTGAAATTAAGGCCTTTTTAAAACTTCTGGGAGAATACAATGTATATGGAAAACAATTAGATTGGCTCTTCAGTCTCGTAATCTACAGATGAATCAATGGGTACAAGTACTGCCTCAAGCTTTTCACTCTATTCGATCATTACTATGCACAACCACTAACTCTACACTCTCACGAAAGAATGTTTATCCATCCGAGACGCTCAATGAACGGAACCTCTCTTCTGACTGGTCCCGTTTTATTGAAAAATTTTAATCGGACAAGCAAGAATGATCCCTTGTCCCTTAGTTGAAAAAGTAGAGCTTGTTCATGTGAATCCTTAAAATACTCAAGTACGTTTATCTGATGGAACAGAAACCACCCTATCTTTGAGACGGCTCTGTAGCAGAATATCGTCAGTCAAAATAGCGCTGGAAAAAAACAGCGCAGGACAAAATAGTGCAGGACAAAATAGCACTGGACCAAATAGCGCACAAAAATAACGCAGATCAAAAACAGCGGCGGACTGACTGACGCTATTCTGTTACAGTGCCTTCTGAGACATCTAGCCCCTCTTTACGATTATGACACTACACAAGTTTCAGAAGAAGATTCTCTTCCGGCCGCTCAAGGTCTACAAACAATTCCTGAGAATGAACAACTCCCAAAAAGGTCCTCTGTTCTTCAAGATCCACGGACTAGTGTTGACCATAGAGTAATAAATAAGAGAGATGTTAAAAGTGTAGTGTTTTGTGGCACAAAGTTACCACTAGCGCATACCTTGGCTACTGGTACGAACTAGAACTCAAGACGCGCGCTTTTCGAATTTTCAAGCTTTCAGCATACACGTAATATTATACAATATTTGCAATTGAATGATTTGGCACTTCAATATTTGTTTTTTAGTCTTTCAAGTCAAGTCTTCATAGACTAAGAAATAACATTATTGTGCTAAATCATTCAGCTGCAAATATTGTATTAGAATAATATTAGGGAATTACGGTAGGATAATAAAAAAAACCCTTTGCAAGTGATAAAATGTTATTAATTCTAACCTAACCTAACCTCAAACGGCTAGGATTAAAAACCTACTTTTCTATCTTACCTATGATAAGTGATGATAAATGCTGTGATAATAGTAGGTACCAATGATAAAGATAATTAATTTCTTTGCAGAAGGGTCAATGAGTAGATTAAATAAAAATGAATTCACAAATGACAACGACTAACCTCAAATTGAAATAATACTGAAAATGAAAAGTTTTGTTTTTGTGTAGAGGGAGGCGGGGTTTGTTAATTCAGTTAGTTGCTGTAAAGCGCCGTGCTCTACTGGCTGCGCACAAACTTTATGCCAGTTTCTTCCATATGTTTTAAAACCACTCTTATTTATTACTCTATGGTGTTGACGATGCTGTAACACCTCCTAGTCGTTTAGTTGACCATCAAATGTTCAAAGCGGTTACCATACTTACCGTGCAGGGATACGAAAACAGTAGACCTACTAGAGCTAGAAGACCATCTGCACTCCTGGAGGATTATCATTAACGGGAAGAATGTAGTTGAACAAAATGTGTCAACTCATTTACACCCGTTATAATATACCAAAATAATGAATTTGCCGACATCAGCGTCCACTACCCAGTGTGAAATAAGTAAACTAGAAAGAGGCCAAATTCCGGATATATTTGTTTAAGTACTTTTTTTTTTATTTTTCCAAATAAATGGTGGGGGAAAGTGGGAAAGTGTTTTTGGATAAATACCTATAACTTTGGTTTGAATCAACCGATTTTAACGAAATTAGTGTCATTAGAAAGAGTGTAGATGAATTAATTACATCTACTATGAAACAAATGCATTTACTTTCAATTATCATAGGTAGAGGGTACTTTCAAATGAGAAAAATAAAAATTTGTTTTTCTTGAAAATGTTTAATGGAAACACCTAATTATTGTAAATTATAATGGAATTGGTTTAAATCCGTAGCAAAATGGCGCAAACCGCATGTTGATAGCTTTTGTGGAAATCGAGATATAATAAAAACGCATAAACTTAAGTAAGTATATATAGTGTTGACTCACCCTGTGAGGTATTTATCCTAAAACATTTTTCCACTTTCCCCAAATTACTCCGGAACTTAGGCTTCTTTCTAGTTTACTTATTCCACACTGGGTATAATTGGGCATATTTCACAAAAAATTGGTTTTTAAATTTTTCTACGCAGATTACGCCCCCTATCGGTTAACCTAGAATGTATGTATGTATGTATGTATGTATGTATGTATGTGTGATTTTTGGGGTGACATTCACTGAGACCTAAAAGATCTATTGTGCCCCCTTACTTCTACTCAGTTTCTGAGGAGAGTCTCAGAAACTAGTAGTTCCTTTAGTCCTATTTCCCGGAGGAATTTTAGGATGTCTGCAGGCTTCAACTTAGGCAAATGTTCCTCTTCTATCCAGTAATCTCCCAGGTGCTGTGCTCTAGGATTCTGGAGTGCTGTGCAGTTGGAAAGTATGTGGATGGAGGTTTCTTCTTCCATTCCACAATATCTGCATTCTTCTTCCTCCACTATTTTGAGCCTTTTCAGGTGCCCATTCAGGCGACAATGTCCCGTTAGGATCCCTGTCAAAATTCTTGGCGCAGTTTTACTTTGACTTATGCATTCTTTTGATCTCAACAGGTTGTAGTCACCCAGAAGAGTCTTTGATTGTATAAGCCCTACTAGATCTTTCCAATGGTCAGATCTTCTCTTAACCTAGAAACTTGAAAGTTATTTCCAGCGATTTCTCTTCGCTACTTCTACGAAGGAATTTTTTTCTCCCGAAGTTATAACATGAATAGTTTCTGATATATAGCCGAGAGATCGGCTTATTGGACCACCCGGTACAAATTAAAGTATTTAACGGCTCGAATACTGAAAGCAATCGACCTATTATTGGTTAATATGGTTTCTCCCTTCAACGTATTTTTACAGACAATACAAAATTCCTGAAAATGACTACCGTGGAGCATTAAAAAATAAACGACCAAATCAAGGTCTTCAACACACATATCAAGGCACCTACAAGATACTATAATAACAATGTATTGCTACCATTCTGTTGTCATTTGAAATAATTTCAATTTTATTTCTTTTTTCCGTGTTTAAGTGCTACCTTTCTACACATACATTATGTATCCTCGGCCGCATCAAACGCATTTAAATTCATACGTATTACCATTGTAAGGCGAATGAAGCATAAATAATATCTAGGTATAAATTAATTTCATTGAAAACATAAAAATCGCAATTGAACACATGAATTACAGTCGTATGCTGATTTTATTGTATCTAAACAAGTTTCGTACTCGTTATCTTATGAAGTTTATTTGTGATTTTACGTTCGTTTAGTTTCTTATTTGTTAATGAATTAATGCAACTTTTAATGAAGAAATTTTAACTTTTTTATTTTATATCTGTCTACAGTTGAATCTCTTCTGGCAACACATTTTCAAAACTATTAAAATCCTATCGAGAATGCTATCTATGTAAACGTTGTATAGTAATTGAATACCAAAGTACTCTAAAAATTGACTACCTGTATCTCGAAATTAACTTCGAAATTTCAAAATCGTATAAAAATTTCTAACTAGTTATCATAATCCTGAATTTCTGTCAGACCAAATCACAAACTCTTCATCGAAAACCAAAAACCATCATAAAAGTCCCGAATTCTTCGAGTTTTTATCCAAATTTCCTTTGAAATACACCCAAAATATTCATATAAATCGTTATTAAATCGCTATTACAGTGTCAAAATGGCTTCCAAATCCCGAAATTTCATCAAAATTGTCAGATATCTATATAAAATCCTGGATTCCCATCCGATATCTCTTTATAAATCTTGAAACCTCTTCCCAAATTTCAAAATCACTTTAAAAATTCCGAATTCCTACAGAAATTTCGAATATTTACTTTGAAATCTCGAAAATATCACCTTATTAAAAAATTTATCAACAATTTTCCTCAGAAATAAACTCGGAAATAAATATCTCTTGAAATCACCTGATAGTCTAGTCCTCGGTCTAGTCAACTAGTGCCTTTTTGGCCAACTTTTTTCAGCAGTCTCCGAAAATTATGATCGAGGTGTCATTCGATTCGGGATGGCATCTAGATGATTTTTGAAAAAAATGAAGTTCCGCAAACAAAAATTGCAAAAGTTATCAACAATTAACTAAAAAAAGAGGGTTTAGTTTTTTGCAAATATCTCAAAAACTAATGAAGATTTTTCAAATTAAAAAAAAGATTTGAAAAGAGGAGGAAATTTCCTAGAAAAAACCCCGACTCCCGGAACTGTAGGACCAATATTTATAATTTTCCCAGAGAGATGAAAATACGGCCGAAAACGGGTGTTCTAGCTTCCGTGAGCCTTTGGACACTTTATTAATAAAAATTATTTTAACATATTAAATATGAAATTTAAGAAATAAAAAAATTCAGGGGCTTACTGGATAGATTTATATATGAACAGTAATCCGCCTGAAAAAAATTTTTATCACAATTTTTCAATTAGTTATTCAATTGTTAACTAAGTAATAATTTTTTTCTGCTTGAACATGGACATTGCAAGTGTGATAATTTTTATATTTTGATGAAGCAGGTAATATTTGTTCCAAATGTTCACATCAGATTCAAATGCAGAGTTCAAATGTTAGAGCTGATCCGGACTTTGAATCAAATAAAATAATATCTTTCAAAACATATAATATACGCCAGTCTTGTTGATGATCTACTGAAAAATATTACCTGTTTTTTGGAAAAAAGCAGTATTTAATAAAATTTAATTTGTGAAGAACTGACTCATCATTTTATTAAATAATTTTGAACATTAATAACACCACAAGCTATAAGAACAATATTATCTATTTTTTTAAATAAATTTAGATTAATACAAGCGTGTGGTTTTCAATAACCCTCTCAATATGAATTCACAACGTATTTTATAAGGTAATTTATAACGATTCTGACTGAAGAAAAATGAAATCCTAAAAATACAAACAAAGTATGTTGACTTATCAGTGAATGCTTTGAGTCTTTTTATGCTTTTCTGCAATTCCGTTTTTACATTCTTATTAATTGAAATAAACGTTTTGTTAGATGTTTTAATCGTAGTACTTTTACATTCTGAAACCGCACAATAAATTTATAGCTTTTTTTACTTTGGATCTGGTACATTGTGTCGAATAGTTTAAATTATTTATAAACGTTCTTATTTCACAAACATAACACTGTTTAGAGTTTGCTAAAACGTATAATAAAAAATAATAAGCATATAAGCAAGCAAAGTACTGTTACTAGCTAAGTAGTCATCTAACCGAAAACCGATCGGCTCGCTATCCGCTCTCTGAACGAGAGATTTCATATGCGATGACGTCACGCCTGAAACTCGGAGAGGAGCGTTGTTTAATTTTTTTTATGCGACTTACGAGTCTCGCTGCCGTCTAATTTTTTGCACAGAGCCTCAAATTGATGAGCTCTTCCTAATGGTAAAATAAAAAAATATATGTAAATGAGCCCATTGGACAATAACATGGATGGATCCGTTGAATCTATAATAATTTATGTTGGGAGTTGAAGATTCGTCAGATTCTAATGAAATGGAATTTTGCAAGTTTTTAACAATTCAGCCCTTTTTAGGGCTACATATCATTCTTATATGTAGAACTTACTAATTAATTAAATTCAATAATCTAGAATCTTATTCTTACCCTACCACACTGCACTGTCACCGCAAATTTATCACTTCTAAATATATTTCAATAGTAATGGTATTAGGGTTCTATTGTCCTCACTGCCTGCGGTTCACTATACAGGAAGAATCTAGCGAAAGTTACTAACTGAACACTTATGTACAAAAGAAGCGCTTAAATTCTGTTTAATTCTTTGAATCACCCTGAAGTGTTTCAGACACGTTTTTGAATTTATAATGAGCCCTTTCGCTATCAATATGATAAAAATTCACTGTAAATACCGAAATCACCATTAAAAACTAAGAATTGAAATCTGGGTATTAATATTGTCATTTGAATGCCAAAATTTTCTTCTACCATACCATTGAAAACTTAAAATGTCCATCGAAATGCCGAATTCCTTCAGAAATCTCCATGAAATCCTCAAAATACCTTTCCAGTTCGTAAATTAATATCTAAATCCAGATATTTGTTCTGAAGTTCCAATGCTTTTTTCGCGAAATCTACATATTTTTTCATCTGAATCCTCGAATTCCTTTCAAAATTGAAGTATTCCCTCCCACCTAAATACAGAGATTGAAAAATTCACTGAAATCAAGAAATCTTTATTGAAATCCACCAATTCCTTCCAAATTCCCTATGAAAACCACTATGAAATCTATCCATCGAAATATTAATTAAAATACCTGTTACAGTAAAAGAAGATATTGCAGCAAATGTATACATTTTCCGGTAAATGTGCACATTTGCCTCCTCGTTTGGGTAATGTGCATTCAACATTTACAATTTCAAAGAAGGTTAATGTACGTTGAATTCACAATGACCATGTTGTTTTGGTAAATGTGAGTAAATGTAGAAAAAAGTGGAAGGAAATATAATCATTACATTCTCTCTTCCCCTTAAGATATCCAATGCTTTGTAATGAACATGAAGTTATTCAAGAAGGGGAAGGGAATATAATCATTGGAATTCCCCTTCCCCTTCTTGATTAACTTGATATACGCGTTACCAAGTATTGAATGCATTCACCCTTCCCTTTTTTGAAAAAAATATCCAATACTTTGTAACACGCATATCAAGTGATTCAACAAAGGGAACGGCTAATTCAATGATTATATTCCCTTCCCCTTTTTGACTAAACTAGTGTGCTTTACAGTGCATTCATCACTAAAGCAGTGCTATCAACATTTCTTGTTCGAAATCAAACTTAAAAACAATAAGAGATAAATATTTTTTACTGCAACATTTTTAATTCATTTGTATTCCAACTTTTCTTAAAACAAGAAGGTAAGAGTATACATTTACCAAAACGTGAAGGCAAGAGTACATATTAACCGGGAAATGTACAAATACATTATATTCAGTTCACATATACCTAAATGTTTGGGAAATGTACACATTTTACGGTAAAAGTGTACATTTCCCAAGAGTGTACATTCACCGTAACACCAATATTGCCATTGAAATCCGGATTTTTTTCTGAAATTTATATTGAAATGTCTCCAATTTCACTCTACCTCGTACATTTTTCGTTTATTTATTACTAATACAATTATTTGCTACTTTGTAATGTTATCTACAAAGGGTATCTTAACGCGAAGACTGATACGATATTCGCAAATTGCAATTGTCTGTTATTAGGTGCGTATCATTGAGTTGATGTTATTTTGAGGGAGTAACCGGGAGGCCAGAATTACCCCTATATAATTAGGACAACCCCGTCGATCGTATCTCGCTATGATTTACTACGCATTCTTGTGCTAAATGGGTTTCTGTACGTATATACACATACCACAGAAAGAGTTGCTATCTACAACACCATTTGTCAGTAGATTCTAATTTTTTAGAGATCTGAGTGGCGGTGAAAATGTTCCAGAGGGCATCCTGACAAATATTACAAACAGGTCAGCCGTAAAGAGAGCTCTCTCTAATTTATAATCATTTATTCATTTCCAACAAAAAAATTTAACATATACCTGACGGTTTTCGGTTTTAATTAAAAGCGTATGTACCGGATGTCCTTTCAGGTGGTAGAATTCGATATTGTGTACTACTAAGGTATAGTGCGGCTCTGCTCGGTAAATCCGAGGGGTAAACCGCAAGTGGAAGTAGGTGTACATCGCAGTGGATGTATGTGGAGGTATATGGAAGTATGTGGAAGTTTGGTGGAAGTAGTATGTGGATGTTTGGTGGAGATATGTGGTAGTTTAGTGGAAGTATGTGGAAGTTTTATACAGAAATTAGACAAAGGGCAATAAGGAATTTAGAATTATTGAATAGGTCATTATACAGGGTGTTAATGAATGGATGTTACAAACTGAAAGAGCGTCTAGAAAATGCGAAAATTGGCGAAAAAAGTTACCCATACAACAGGTAAAATATCATAAAAACCAATGCTATTGAGTGTTTTTAGAAAGTATAGATTTATGTGTTCGTTATGGAAACGTGTTGCATCACAAAAAGGTTGCATGAGTTCTTACATCGTCAACTAACTTGAAAACAGTAGGTATGTGGAAGTTTCGTGGAAGTATGGTGGAAATATGTGGAAGTAGGTGTACAAGATTTTTGCCGGCGGTTTACCCATCGGGTAAATCCGAAAAGTTTATGGATTTATCGTATCTCAAGCCTAATAGCCTAGCAAAGTTAACAAAATATCCGCAAAATGCAGAAAAAATTACAAAAAACTTGAACATTCAAAATTGTGTATTCAAAAGGGTTGTGATTATCATGAGAAGGCATGCGATTTGCCGGAAAATCGTTGAGTACATATTCTTGGTTTTTTCACTCTAATTGCTTAAATAATAAAAACACAGAAAAATGTTTAAATCCAAAATTGTAGCTAATACATCTACAAAATTTGTCTGAACATTTTTTTGTATCTGTATTAGTTTTTAAAATATACGAAATTTCCCTAGTAGGTAGTATTTTTTAACATCATTTTCATGTTTTTAATTTTACGATGGTAAATAAATAATGACATTTAGAAAAAAATTTCTTATATGGAATGTGTTCTAAAATGGGGAAACTACAAATACATCAAAAAGTAACTTTTTTAAATTTTTTTTATTGTATCATCATCCCTACTACCCCTACTAAAAAGACGTTTTTTACCAAATTTCTCTAATTTACATTAATGAATTGAAAAATTTAATTATATAACAAATCGTACTTCAGAGATTATGGTTTATTCTCCGAACTTAATTTGAAACTTTTTCTGGTATCTGCATTTTTCACAAAGATACATGCGATTTTCCACGTGAACCTTCATTGAACCTTCATTTTGTTGACCCCACTTCATTTTCATTATTGTTTTAATAACAGCCTCTAGCTTTTACTAAAAATGCAATTAGCAAAAGCTAAAGTTTTAAGCATTATCTAAAAATGGTGTGAATGAAAGTAAGCAATTACTAAGAATATTAAGGAAAAGCTTACATTTTTGCAAGCTTGTTAGACCCTGGCTTAAAAATTTAATATTGTTGAACAGTTTGGCAGAAATGGCTGCATGTATGAATATAAGATCTCTAAATTTCATCCCGAAAGAAAAGAAAGTCGTGCCGAAGAATACCACGGTCCGTATAGATTTAGTGAAGAAAATATTGAGTGGATAGCTAACCATTTTTTGGAGCCAAAAGTGGAGACTAGTGGTGGAGCATTGAGTCCAATAAAAACAAATGCAAATATTTTTGCGATTTCTAAGTGATCCTGGATTTTAAATAGGGATCGGAAAAGAAGAAGGAGTTCATAGAACAACAATATGTAAAACGATATCTCACGCTTTACCAAAAATTGTTGAAAAGGCAGAAATTTGGATTAAATTTCCTACGTAAAACTCGACTGACCAGGCAATCAACGAATGGGCACAGTTGTATAGATTTCCCTGTGCTTTTGGTGCAATTGATTGCACTCATGTACCAATAATAAAGCCATCGCTACATGGTGACGAGTATATCAAAAGGTAATGCTGGCGTAGTATAAATGTGCAAGCAACTTGTAACGGAAAAGAAATTTTTACATCCGTAGATGCTCAATGGCCTGGCTCGGTGCACGACAGTCATATTTTAAAAAGATCAAATATTTTTGGTATGATGAGAAAACGTCAACAAAACTATGGACTTATTTTAGGCGATGAAGGGTACGGAATAACACCATGGTTATTCACTTCAATTTAAGCAAATGCTATTAGCAAAAGCTAAATCTACCTAGTAAAAGCTAAAGCTTATACTTCATACTAAAAGCAAAAGCTTTTATTCACTTGGGTCATTATTAAGTTCACAATTTTTTTGATAATATCATTAACACTACAGAAAGTTATAGAAGGTTTGCTGAAAGACGTCTGATTTAAGTATTTATTGTAAATAATTGTCTATTGTTCTTAAATTTGATATTTATAGAAAAACGGTATCGTAGTTTTGAAAGTAGATGCTTCAAAGTGTTTAGTGGTAAAGTTTAATTCAATTATATTAATTTCGAAAAAAGGTATGATTGAATGAAGTCTAAAAAAACAAGTAAAATTAAGTAAGCAAAAAAACAGATTTTTAAGAAGCATTTGTTTAAAATTAGAGATATTGATGGCTTTGCTTTTATAATAATAATGTTTTCCGCAAATCGCTAGGAAATTTTGACATTCCTGTCAAAATTTCTTGAAGAAAAAGTCAGGACTTCCTTACTGTAAGGAAATGTCATTTCCTTACTGTAAGGAAATGATATTTCCGTACAGTTGTTAGTGTTCTACATAAATGATTGAAAACACATTGCTTATAAGGAATTAATTTATATTTTGAAAACATCAAGTCATTGCTGAATACATTTTTAAGATCAATTTGTTATATTTACAGTAATTTGACAGTTAGTACAATTATTGAACATTGGAGGAACACTCTTAGAACTATGAGAAACATTTTGGACAACATGCAGGGTGGTAGGGTCATTTTGTTGAATATTTTGTACTGTGAAAATTTTATTTGCCACCTCAACCTTATTGTTAAGCGATTCTTCGATATATCCTTCAGCAACGTTTGATTACTTCCATCCGCCATGCCTCTTTAAACTAGTTATGTCGGCACCAGAGTCAACCAATATTGTTGCAGAAGACCGACGAAAGCAGTGACCAGTATATTCTGTCGGATTTACCAAGTTCAAATAAGTAGCAACTATTTTGGGCATTTTTCTAAATTGATGAATTCCTACCACTTGTCTACAACCCTTTCCGCTTTGATATTTAAAGAAAAATCGGTCACTGTTCATATTTTCTGGTCTTAACGAAACATACTTTCGATAAACATTCAAGTAGATCTGATTAATTACAAATGATCTTGGTTTGTTGGTTTTAGAATCAGGTATGCTGATTAAAAGCTTAGATTCTAAGTCTTCTACATCGTGTACAGTCATTCGGACTAACTCATCCATTCTACAGGCCCCAGAAATACCAAATATTACAGCCACCTAAAAAATAAATAAAGCTATAATCTAAATAGAAATTAAAACCTTGTAAATTACCTTAATCATTAAATTTTCTTTATCTGGAGCTTCCTGGATAAATTTTTCAATTTCTTCCTTCGTTAAAATCTTAGATTTCTTTGCCCTATAACCTTGAGCTTGCCGTTTCAATAAAGAACGAAGTTTTGAGTATGTAGATATATCTAAATTGTGTTTAAGTGCAAGGGTTGACTTCAGCATTGAATAATTGGCCCATAATGTTGAAGATTTCATCTTTAAACAAAGGTCTAGGAAGTATGCCATTACAACATTTTCTGAGAAAGAACTCGTATTTTTACTCATGCGATAATCCATAAAACGTCTGTATGCATTTTCGTACTTTTCTCTTGATTTCTTTGGCAATAATTCTAATGAAGCAGTATTCACTGCCTCAACCAGCTCTGGAGGAGTCCCAGGAATGGAAATTTCATCATCACTTATCATTTTACTTTCGAGAACACCAGCAATTAAATTTATAAGCGTCAACCTCAATACGTTTCCATAGTAACCCAAGTAATTTTATTAGGAATTTCAAAGCACCATTTATTTGGGAATAAAATTATCGGGTTTTTTTTTAAATCAATCAATATCCTGTCGAATTTTAAACGATTTGCTGAAAAATAGTATGTTTACCTCGTAGGAAAAGCCACATTCCTGGACTCTGTGTTGCTAAGTCTCGGCTTGCGCCTCGACTTAGCAATCTTCACAGTCGTCCAGGAATGTTTAGCTTTTCCTACCCGTTAAACAATGTACTATTTATGCTCATTTGCAATTTAAATCCAAAAGGAAAGGAAAGGAAAGAAATAAACTGATTTTACAGTAAGAAAATCTATTTTTTCAAATTTGAAAGTTTTTCTATCGAAAAGTTGAGATCTTCCTCTACATTTTACATGTGTTTATTATTTTCCCAGAATGTTATAAGCCCAAAATTATAAACTTTTAAGTCGAGCGGTTAATAAATTTGGCTCCCGGGCCGTTCGCGCGTAACCACGAATTGACTACCACTGGAATTAATTATATCTCGTAAACTTTTTAATTTGCAGAAAAACTTTTCAGACAAAATTTGTAGATAAATACATCAGCTACAAATTTTGATTTGGAAGTTTTTCTGTATATTTATTAATTAAACAATTAAAGCGAAAAAACAAAAACAAATTTTCACTCGCATGCCTAACTTTTAAATACTCAATTTTGAATTTTCAAGTATTTTTTATTTTTTGTGAGGTTTTATGTGTACTTTGATTAGGCTATACCTCGAGTCAAGTCATGTTTCTTAGATCGTGAAAAGCTGCAGCTTTAAACAAACGTTCTGAAACTTAAATTAACTAAACACTCGACTAAAGATGACAGTTAATTTTGACATTTGATATTTATTGACAGGAGCCAACTATGTTATTATTATCAAACTCCACAATAGGTAGTTAAACATATTTAAATATACACAGTCACGTACAAAATTTACATTTGATTTAAACGAACAATATTAAATGTTCCTTTCGGTTGCGTCCGGTCTTTTTATTTTCAGTAGACTTGATTGATCACATCCAATCTCGTAGCTACTTAACTCAAAAATGCGTTCGAGTATTAGGCAAGAATATGTCTTCTGCGTCTTTTAACAAATTGCTACATGCATTCCTTAGATCTACGATACTTTGTCGTGCAGTCAAAATAAATTCATATTGAAAGAAAATTTATACGTTTTTAATGAAATTTTAAACGGCATACAGATAGAAAAAAAAACAGCTTTTTTTCTAATTTTGACATATAAAGTGACACTTTTTAAAACTGATTGACATTATGAAACGTCTTACTTTTTGTAACTAGTTGCATAAAGTAAAATTTTATGCAATTGGTGACGAAAAATGTATTTCAAAATTAGTGACAAAAAGAATTAGGTATTCTATTTATTAAACTGTTATAATACAAGTTAAAAATATACATTATAAATTAATTAATTATTATAAATATTGATAACACAATTATTGCAATTATTCAAATTAATTCCCGACGACATATTATTTTCATTGCTCGAACTTGCTGTTATTTGGGAAGCGGCGCACATTGCATTAGATGTTTCACCAAATATTTCTTGCGCTATAATTTTTTTATTATTCATGGAACTTTCAACATATCCCTCCGCAACAGAGGTTGATTTCCAACCTCAATGCCTCTTTAATTTTAAAATATCAGCGCCACTGTCTGCTAGGAAAGTGGCAGAGCTTCTTCTGAAGCAGTGGCCAGTATATAGAACATGATTTGAAAGACCAAGAAATTGTGCAATAACTTTTGGCAGACTGCTAAATGTGTTAATTCCCACAGGATTTCTGGTACATTTTCCATTCGCATATTTTACAAAAAATCTGTTGTGTTTAAGAACCTGGGGACGTAACTTTATATATTTTCTCAATATTTCAACAAGATTCGTATTTTCAATGTCTCCAGTGGTAATTGCAAACTGCCGAATAATTTTTGTTTTTGAAGGTGGGATATCAACACGAAATTGGCTTCCTTCGTCTATAACATTTTCAACTGGAAGAAATGTTAATTCTGCTTCTCTGCATGCTCCTGCCATTCCAATTATCATTGCAACCTTAGTCATTAAGTATTCTTTGTCATCAGCTTCCACTAAAAATTTGGCAAAATCTTCTTTAATAAAAACTTTTGACTTTTTAGCACTGTACCCGTCCGCTTGCCTTTTAATATATGCTAACAAATTTGTATATTTTTTAATATCAATATTCCTTTTCAGATTTAGTTCAGACCTTACCATTGAGTAAAGTGTCCATAATGAGGAAACTTTTAGATCTTTCTTACCCTCAAAATATGCAAGTAAAACTTTCTCATTAATTTTCTTCTCATCACACCACGTAACAAATTTTTCGTATGCCAAATCAAAAACCGCCTTTGACTTTTTGGGAATAACTGATAATATTGCTTACTCTAGGTATAGTCGGAAGATCTCAATTTAAATTTTAAA
>CAJUYH010005264.1:1682-23919 GCA_910591685.1 Galerucella tenella
ACGCTGCGTATACGTATTGTTGCGTATGACTTCGAGAATAGCACCCCCGGCGCGCTCGCTTCGCTCGCCCTATCAATCTGTATTCCAAACGGAAATCCAATCTTATCCAGATTTTTCATTTATAAACATACTGACTTTTCAGATTGATGAATCCAAATTTGGACAGAGGAAATATAATCGGGGACAAATTATAGAAGGGCACTGGGTTTTGGGTTTGATTGCTCAAAACTCAGACGATTTAAGGTTAATTGTATGTCCCGATAATAAGAGAGATGGACACTGCCTAATTCCGCTTATTGAGCAGCATGTTCAGAGAGGGTCTATTATCCACACGGACATGTGGAAGGGTTACTCTAAACTTTCAGAGTGCGGATATCATCATAAAACTGTCAACCATAGTGTTGAGTTTGTTGCTGCTGATGGTACCCACACTCAAAGAATAGAGTCCCAATGGAGTGCTGCCAAAAAGTTTTTAAAGGGTCAGCATATTCCAGAGAACGAGTTTGCGGACAAACTATGCGAATATTTGTGGAGAAGATATTGTAGAAAAAACAAACTTGATCCAATGCTAGAACTTCTCAATTCGATAAGAATAGAGTATGGGGATTTTAGGTCAAAATAATTTTTTTATGTTGTTGTTTTATTGTTGATTATTTTATTTCATTAAAGAGTTGTTTACATCGAAGATAGTTGAAATATTTTGAATCATTACACATTATACATGATTATCCACATTATTCAATACTATCAGGAATACGTACCTACATACACAATAACCAAATGGAGCATGTTTATGAACAGCTATCAACACACTGTAAAAAATGCGCGCGAATTGCGAAACGTCGACCCATCGCGCTCGCTTCGCTCGCGGTATTATTACAGTGGTAAGTTACAGGTCTTTGCTTATTTCTGATGACATTAACATGATTCAAGCTAAACGATAGTAGTCAACTTGGCAACCGCGCATTTCCTCACCATATGATTTTGGTTTTTGTGTACCCGTTACCATGTCAATAACTGCCATGGCAACAGTTTTTCCATAACTGATTTCAGCTAAAAGTAAGTGGGTACAACTTGGCAACCGCGCATTTCCTCACCATATGATTTGGGTTTTTGTTTACTACTAATCACAACAATCGTTGCCATGGCAACAGTTTTTCCATAACTAATTTCAGCTAAAAGAAAGTGAGGTCAACTTGGCAACCGCGCATTTCCTCACCATATGATTTAGGTTTTTGTGTACCCGTTACCATGGTGATGGCTGCCATGGCAACAGTTTTTCCATAACTGATTTCAGCTAAACGAAAGTTGACCCAAATAATGGCTGGAGGTAGGGTCGTAGAGTTCTACAAAATATGTATTTTTTTAATATTAGGATTTTTTATATTTTAGATAATGAACTAGCACATAAATATCTCCAAAGAGAAATTGAGAGGAAAAATAGATTATTAGCTTATCAACTCTTGCTAAATGCACCCAAAAACACACAGAAATCCAACCCAAAGCTAGGTAAAAGAAAGGCTATTAAGTAATTCTAATTAACAATAGTTATGATGATTTCAATTTTTTACAGCAGTTGATAAATGCATAAATAACACAAACAATGTGGTTGAAATAAATTCCCCAAGTCATATTTCAGAGCAAGATTTACATCAAAATGATTCAAATTGTAAGTATTACTATGATACAAACTTTATTTCTTATAATTTAAGCTGAATATTTTTAGTTACTCAGCGTTGGACCGACAATGAGACAAAAAAACTAATTGAACTATTCAGGGATAATTTTGAAAAACTGCATGATAGAAAATACAAGGCAAAAAATATATACTCCGAAATGGCAAAGCATTTTGACAGATTTAATTCTGAACAAATTGAAAGTAAAATAAAAAATTTGAAGAAAACCTACAAATTAATATTGGATAATAGCAATAAAACAGGAAGGGGAAGAATTACATGGCCATATTATAATAGTCTGCAGGAGATATTTGGAAATAAGCCAGAAAATAGGCCTTTAAGCATTGCCTCAAGCAGATTTGGCTTTGAGCAAAATTCAGTTGATAGTTCTGCCATAACTTCCGATACTAATTCAGAAACTTCACCAAAGAGACCTAAATTAAACCCAGAAGATGAACCCATAGCTGGACCATCCCATTCAAAGGGTAAGAGTTTAAAAAAAAAGGTAGCTTCTTCCACCAAAATAGTACCAGAACCAGAGTGGGTAAAAGAATTTCGTACTGAATTGGCACAACAGCATAAGGAGAAAATGGATAAGCAGCAGCAGTTTTTAGATCTCTTTAAGGAATGGGTGTCAAAACCTAAGGAGTAAATCCTTACAGGATTGGTTTCAGGACAAATTAAAGAAACTCTTAAGGCTTAAAGTGAAGTAGGATAGATTCAGTACAAATATTTTTTTTTTTGTTTCACCCTTAAACCAGCCTTTCGCTTAATTTAAAGATACTGGCCATAGCCTATGCAGTATTTTATACCTATTATTAGGTGAAATTTACAGTTCCTTAATAAATTAATTTTCACCAAAGTGCAATTTGTGCAAAAGTCTGAGGATTTATATTTTTTTTTATAAAAATATGTATTATTTAAATATGTAGGTTTCTTTAGTTTTTGATATATTTTTTACATATTTCTATACCTTATAAGTATAGTATATAGTAAGTATTAGAAATTTGAATGTTTTTGATGCCAAAATTTGTGTTTTTGTTACAAAAATATTTTGTAGAAAATGTGTAGAACAGAATTTAGTTTTGGTTTGTTATAGCTTAAGAGCTATTTATTTTGTTATTTTTATTTATGTGTTATATTTGTAAGCATGAAGTACTATAATAATTAGTACATGTTTTTTACGTTAATATATTTGAAATAAAACAATTAACGGACAAACACCCAATTTTATTAACTACCTATAATAATATTAAATACTACAAAAAAAACATGCTGTAAAATTTTCTAATCCTATAATTTAGAAGCTATATAATCGCGCTTAAAATTGCCAGTTCTGTTATCACCATCCAAGCCCTCTTGTTGAGGCTCTTCCTCAGGTTCAGGCTCTTCAAAGTTATCCTTTGCATCAATACAAAAGTTGTGCAATATGCAGCCACCCAAAATTATTTTTGGAATATTAACTGTATTTTTTACATTAACATATTTCAGAACTATAAAACGTGCCTTTAGAATACCAAAGGAATGTTCTATCCTTATTCGTAAGGCAGATAATTTATAATTAAACCTCATCTGAATTGCACTGAGGTGTCCATTGTCTCGATATGGAGTTAATATATAGTTGGTTAATGGATATGCTGAGTCCCCCAACAAATGATACTCGCTGGAAAACATTAGTTCTTCGGGATTATCTTGAAGAATTTGTCCTAAGTATGTTCTTCTCAGTACCCTTGCGTCATGCATACTACCAGGAAAACCTGCAATTTGTTATTGAGTTTTTACAAACTATAATACTCCAGCATAGCAAGATTTACAATGAACTAAAACATATTCAACAAAAAACTTTAAGATTCCCTATAAAAGGAGTTGCAAGTAATAAATGTACCTAGGAACTTACCACATTCAACATCAATAAACTTCCTATAATCATTGCATACTCCTTGCAAAAGCAAGGAATGAAACCCCTTTCTATTGATGTAAGCATCATGTTCTTGTGATGGCTTGGCAACTGGTATATGACAACCATCAATACACCCAATCACATTGGGAAACCCATTTTTTTTTTGAAGTTTTAGGCTGTTCTTTGGGCTTCATCCAAGGTTGGCCATTTAATAAACTCAGACCTCTTTGAAATTAGAATATCCAAAATCCTATATACAATTTCCCTGGTAGAACTTTTGCTCATATTAAAACGATCAGCCAGACATCTAAAAAATAATGTTACTTTTAACACATCTATTTATTATTTTTATTACCTACATAAAACTCTTTTGAAAATTTACCTAAAACTTTCCTGGTTACCTAAATACCATAATGTAATTAGAATTTGTTTATTCAAATCACACTGTGGCCTTCCAGTATCAGCCTGCAAATCGGGTCCTAAATGAGAAGCCATTATTTCAACTGTGACTCTCGACATTCGAAAATGTGTCTTAAAATCTGAAAAAAGATTTGCCATAAGTAATTAAGATTTTTAGGAATTTTAAATCACCTTACTATAATCCGTATATCTGGGAATAACATCTTCAAAATAATTTTGTATGCATACCCTGGCTGTTTTGTTAATATTCGCACAAGTACTATTTAATGCCTCAAAGAATATTTGTAGCTCAAAGTTACCATTGCCAGAGTTAAAAAGAAATTCATCAGCGGCCCGGAGAATAAATGCACTAGTGCCAGCGATAGACATTTTCACAATAAACAAAATACTCAAACCACAACTCAAACTATAATTTTCCGTTGGAAAAGATAAATTTGTTTTTAGGTTAGCTTTTATGCGCAATGCGCATTTGGGATCATAGATAACATAACACTGATTTGGGATTTCGGCTGTCCGGAAAGGCGGAAACTAAACGAAATCCACTCCGTTCAATTACCAATCCTAAATCAGCTGTTACTGATCGAACTGAACCTAGATCAGTGTTATGTTATCTATGACCTAGATCATAGTTTCCGTAAACAGCTTAAATGGTGACATGGCAAGAGTTCCTGGAATTTTTGGCCACCGATGTGCTGTGTATTCAGCTAAAAAGTCATTTTAAATTCCAAGATTTACGCTTCGGGGGTGTATTCATTATTTTAATAAAGCAATATAGATGTTCGCAATGATAAAAACCATGCAAAAATCTTATGTTTTAAGGGGTAGACATTAACTGTCATTTTTGTCAGAAAAACCACTTTTTGTTGGCCACACTGACCTTAGACTGAACTCTCCTCTATTGTTAGTACCGTGTCTGTCTCTGTCTTAGATTAGGAATTCCTTGTCTAAGGTCTCTGTAGTGAGTGAGAGTGACACTAGAGTTGTAAAAGTAACGAAAAAAAGCGTACCCGTATGTATTCGTTACTATAACAAGGAATACTCGTTACTATCGTATCGTTACGTTACTCGTTACTTCTGATGCCGCATATCATATCATATGAGCAGCGAATCAATTCGTATGCGTACAGTACACGTAAAAGCAACGAATCGGTGTCAAAAATTATTTATTAACAATAAAATTTAAAATAACACTTTAACGATAATAATATACACATCAATACACGCATCTACGGTACTTGCGTGAACTGAAACAGTTTCGGTACAGAAAAATGCGAGTAACGAAATGCTTTCGTGAGTAACGTTTCGTTACTCGGTACTAGATGGCGCACCCGTTACTCAGTACCGAATACATACGGTTTGCTACAGCTCTAAGTGACAGTGAGAGGTGAGAGTGTTATGTTAATATGTTATATTCCTCTATGGTTCTATGGTAATGAATATGACGTAAATTTGTTGTTGACTGAATAAATAATAATAATTATGTCTGAACCAATTAATATAAATACACATGAAATAGATGCCAGCCCCTTGTCCACAACTTCAGAAAATGAAAGTGACTTTCTACCAGCTAGTTTAGCTTCAGAAGAATTAAAATTAGCGTTGAATAAGGTAAATACAAAATTTTCTACCTCAAAATAATCATAATTTTTTTTCTTTTGTCCCGTTGTATGAGTTATTTATCAACATAGGTGTCTTAATTCAGGAAGCTACAGATGAAGAGTTAATAAATGCTATTACTCAATGTAAGAACTTAATTCTGGAAAGTGATCAGTGTTCAGAAGAACGTAAATGGATTGTTAGACATTTAATAGAATTAAGACTACGTTTGCAAGAATGTAGAGATGCCATGACTGATCCTATGTAAGTCTGACCTTTAACCCTGCTGTGCACACGTGAAAAAAAATTTCACCAATGCACATGTCGGGCCTAATAGGCCCAAGTATCAGAAAGTCCTAAAAATACGTCAGGGGCTCATTGAAATTCAAATTTAAAGACTGGAAAGTATTGATACTGAACTTTTATTGAAAATAAAAATTAAACAAAAATTTTACACCAAACAAATAACAATTATTGTAAGGTAAAATGTTATGACTAGCAACTAAAGTCTCATTCACTTTCTTGTTCATCTTCCATCATATTGCTGGCGCACTGTGGACAAAAAGTGTGTGCGTGCTCTAAGCAAACACACTTACTGCATTTTTCACAAAAATATCAACTTTTCCTTCTTTTGCTGCAAAAATTACAATCTCTTCTCACTTAACACGTGGGGCCTATTAGGCCCATTACGCCCTCTACTCTCGGGTTATTCAACTTATAAACGTTTTTTGTGGATGAGTGAATGAGTTTTATTATTACAGAAAGGTACACAGGATTTCATGTAATTCGATGAAGAGTTTCCTGTTTTATCTTCACTTAAATTTTCACTTGTGCCTCTCAGGCCCATGTGTGCACTCCAGGGTTAAACTATCAAATTTTACATAATGTAATCTGCAGTTTTTTTAAACTAATTGTTTTCTAGGCATCCAAGAAATAACTCAAATGGTGTTTCGAAGAGGTTTATTAAAGGGCACCATCTCACCTTACAACCACTTTTGCGCCATACCTCCTCTAGATACTGTGATCACTGTACAGGAACAATATGGTAAATATTTTTATATCTGTTAGGACTTGAATATTTATATTAATTTCAATAAAGGTAAAAACAATTATAATTTGCAAATTCAGGAGTGTAGTGCAAGCATGGTACCAATGTGAAGACTGTGGCTATTCTTGCCACCATAAATGCTTAGCTGCAATTATCCGAGAATGTGCCCATGTAATTGCTAGTGAAAAGGGATGTTTTGAACATGAAATATGTCCTGAGTTGGGGCTATCTGCTCAAAAATATTTATGTGCTGAATGTAAATCTCCGTTACCTATTAGTAAGTATAATCTCGTAAATAATCAAGATTCTTGTAGTGTTGATATTCTGATCCAAAGTTGCCATCACCATTTTTTTTTTCATTATTTAATTAAGTATACATTTTTCAATATTGAATGATGAAAAATCAAGTAAAACATGAAAATTTCACCAGGCTCTTACCTATAATATATTTCAATATGTATGTAATGTGTAAAGCCATTTTTATAACTCCAAAATAAAAGAATGTTCATCTTCATACCATAATACTATGTGTATATAGGGTGTTCTGGGACTTGATGCAAAAAATTCGGGAGTAAATAGATGACGTGAAAATAATGCTGTGACGTAATAGTTATTTATGTACCAAGGGTATAAATATATGTTTATGCCCTGAGGGTGACGTCTTACTTAGGGTATACACATCTGTTTATACCCTTGGTACATACAAACTTTTATGTCATACTAGTTCGTTATTGCAATCCAATCTCAATACAAATTAGTATTTTAAAAAATCCGGTTTGAATTGATAATATTGCCATTTTATCATAGTATGTTGAATGTTGAAAAACGTAAATTTCATAAAATCACAATAATTTTTATGTGTCAAAGTTAGAAGTCAAAATGAACGAAGATTTTGGAATTCCTGACGAAGTTATTGAAAAAGCAAAGAAAGCAACTTAAAATCTGTTGCCAAAAAAGTCTTAAGACGCTTACGACATGGTTATTAAATAAGTTACCTAAACAAAAAAGTATTTCGCCACGTGTGCCATGAAATGAACTTTATGCCCGCACAGCATTAGATAGTTGGTAACTAAGCAATAAAAACACAATAATGAACTAGTATGCCATAAAAACCATTTTCTCATACGACCACTCGTTTCTGAGTTATAGGTCTTCAAAGTTGCGAGATCAAAATTTATATTTAAATATATTTTCTTAATTATACATTGGAGCATTATTAATTTGTAATGGATGATTATGTATGCCCATGTAGTATATTTGACAGATTAAATAACTACACTACAATCTGAAGGCCAGGGATGGCTCATGCCCAATGGTTAACAATCTGTAACTTTTAAAGGGACAAACTATAGAATCTAAAGATAGCAGAAATGAATTTCTCAATCAATTTTTTCAACTAAAAGTTACTCATTGTTTAACTCAATAAAATGTATGGTTTAGGAGAGATGTAGATTCTTAGATCGTTGTACAGGGTGTCACAAATAGGTGTGTTTTGCAGGGTATCTCGTAAACTAAAAGAGATAGAAGAAAAGCAGTTGAGTGTTATGACTTATTTTTTTGTTAAAGTAACGATATCCTAATTAAATCTTTAGTAACTCCCTGCAGTTGGAAGATACAGGGCGATTATTGAAAACTGTCGTAAACTACAAAGTAATATAACTTCTTAATTAAGAAAAATATAAAAAAACGTTATAAAAACTTTTGATAGATATGATATTAAAGAGTTCAGTGGCGCACAGAATTTTTTGTTAGTGGGCTCACTAAGGAAATATAATGCAAACTTATGTTGTTTTAAATGGGACACCCTGTATATTTAGACGTTTTTTATTTCCTTTTTTAAATCTCATTCACCTGATATGACATATTATATAGGTATCTATTTCCAATGGTTGGGGCTACAGTGCAAATACACCATTTATGGATGTTATCAGGTGAAATCCTCCTGATTTTTTTATTTGAGGATTTAAGAAAAATAATATTTACAAGACTAACTTCGAGAGTAGGGAAGATTCATCACAAAAAATTCATGCCGCATTTAAAAAAAATAAAGCCAGTGCTTATTAAGATTAGTAAGAAAAAAGTGTCAATTATTATAACAACAAAACAGAGGACATTTTCAACATTTTATGTAATTTTTACATTCTAATAAAATTAGTTATAGGTAGATTAGTTGTTACAATGTCTCTTGTAGTTTCATAAGTTTATTGTTTTTATTTTTTCAATCTGGTTTTATTTTTCATTAATTATAATTTTGATAAATAAAATTGTCGCACATCAGTATCCTTATAATAAAGTGTTAAATTTCGTTACAGAGTGCTCGATTTTTTAAGGGTGTTTCACCCAGACATAATTTATAATCACACATTAAAAATTCATAATGTTCCAATGTATAATTAAGAAAATAACATAAATTCTGATTTGACAACTTTTAATGCCTATAATAGCTTAGAAACGAGGGGTCGTATGAGAAAATTTTTTTCACGTCACAGCATTATTTTCACGTCATCTACTCCCGAATTTTTTCCATCAAGTCCCGGAACACCCTGTATATTTATTTTATATTTTCACTTATGTATTGATAGCTGCTCCTACTGGACTAAGTTGCCTTGGTAGATTATTATTTCCAGGTAATATTTTAGTGAATATTGATACTTGCATGGTTTGTTATATGGTTATATTTTTAGCAGAAAATGTCTTCATAACATTTTAACAAATTTATTTTTACCATGATCCCCTACTTAATTTATTATGAAATGTTTTTTTTGAGATAGACTTTTGTGGAATAAAAATATTTAAAATATCTTGTCTTGAAAAACTTTTTTACTCTCGAAATTTTCTCTTGAATCAATTTGGAGTAAAAAAAACCTTGTGTGATACCTTATTTTAATTGCAATGCAATCGTAAGCTAGTGCCAGGTTTCTTAGGTATATAGGTTTCTAAAAAAAATTATTGTGTGACAAGCAAAATTACTTGTACACAGCAGTATGATAATGTTTACATTTTACTTGAGCTTCTTCAAGTATAATAATGTTCAATATTCACAAGTGAATAATAGATGCGGATGAGCAGGTTACATGACATTGACAAATAGGATCGACCTATATGAATGTTATGTATTTTTAAATCATACAGGGTGTTTTCAAATGACACTCACAACGTTTGCATGTAGATACATCTTGTAAAATTGCACAAAATGATTTAAGGATAAAGGGGTCCAGCACATTTACTTTTCGAAATACAGGGTGTAAAAGTTTAAAAAAACTAAATGTTTCAACTCAATAACTTTGAAATGTATGAATGAATTGATTTGACATTTGCCAGGCTGTTTTTAAATGTTGAAAGGCATATTTTGATGAAAAATATTTTTTAATTTTTGATCCAGCCAGTGGTGTAGATTTGGAAGAATATGTTACCTTTCCCCTCCCATTTTTCACGCCACTGACATTTGAAGCAATTCTTATACAATTTTGTATTCCTCAATGGTTTACACGTGAAAAACGAATAACCTTTACATATACAAAAAATTTTAGTTTTCAAGATATTTAATGATTTCATGAAGTCTGCAAAATCACTTTATAATAATTAATTTTAAAAAAATGTTTCTTGTATTTTTTTCAATAACTACCAAGTACCTACTTATGGTTGGATTATGAACAGGAACTAATTTATGAAACAGTAATGCATCTAAAACATTCGGAGAAGATTGTTGAAAATATTTGTCCAAACTTGTGATTCTATTTTTTTTTAAATGGGAAGAATCCTTGCAGCTACAGCAATTTTTTCTGGCGCCAGTCTTTCCGAAGTATACAATTTTCGATGAGAAAACGTTGCAAATTATGTATAAATGTAAATGGACAAGATTTTTAACATCTCTTGTAATTTGTTGGCTGCTTAATTCTTTTATTAATAAAATCACAAGTTTGGACAAATACTTTTAACAATCTTCTCCGAATTTTTTAGATGCATTGCTGTTCCATAATTTAGTTCCTGTTGCATATGCAACCATAAGTACTTGGTAGTTATTGAAAAAAATCCAAGAAATTTTTTTTAAATTAATTATTGAAAAGTGATCTTGCAGACTTTATGAAATCATTGAATACCTTGAAAACTACGAATTTTTTATATGTAAAAGTAATTCGGTTTTCACGTGAAAACCATTTAGGAATACAAAATTGAGTAAAAATGGCATCAAAAGTCAGTGGCGTAAAAAATGGGAGGGGAAAGGTAACATATTCTTCCAAATGTACACCACTGGATCAAAAATTAAAAAATATGTTTTCATCAAAATATGCCTGTTTACAGTTAAAAACAACCTGCCAAATGTCAAATCAATTTATCCATCCCTTTTAAAGTTATCGAATTAAAACATTTAATTTTGCAAAACTGTAACACCCTGTATTTCGAAAAGTAAATGTGCTGGATCCCTCATACCTAATGATATTTTGTCCAATTTTATATTTTATACGAGAGGAATCTACATGCAAACGTTGTAAGTGTCATTTGAAAACACCCTGTATAATAAATAAACCAGATTTGAAAGAATGCATGTAAAATATAACTTGGAAATTCATTTTGTAATATATAGGGGATAGTATATTTAATTTGACTCAATAATGATTTTGACTTAAATTTTTAACATCTAGCTTATCATTCGTGGGTATCAGATAAATACAGTTGGCACAATCAATTCAAAAGCATTGGTAGCTTTCGAATTTTGTGCAATTTATGTTCGCAAATCAGGATTTCTGTACACGTATATTTTTTATTTTGTTGCACAACTTTTTTAATTAATGTCCTTTTTTTTATTGAACTCATACCTATGCTTATTGCTCATGCTTTCAACATTTCAGTTCGCATCATAATATTAATAAAAGGAAACTGATACATCAGATTTGGCTGCGAGAACAGTTTAGGGCTGCTAAAGCGTTTCCTGCATGTGTGACACAAAATTCTGGACATTTTGGACAATTTTTCGTCCAGGAAATAACGTTTTGCCGATCAAGACCGGAAAATGGACGCTAGGGACGGGAAAAAGCTTTTGCCGGTCCCTGACGTCCATTTTTTCCCATTTTTCCAATCGCTCTTCTATAATACAATCTACCTTGATTTTGTTACTATGGTAACAACGCTTCGATATATTGTCGAGTGATGACAGTTCGTTGATTTTTAATTTGTCGTTTATGTCAAACTTATTATTTTATCTGCTTTAACTTTGTTAATCACTTTGTTATAAAAAGTAAAATAAAGAATTAAATGTATATCGAAGTGTCTGCCTTAAAAAAAGGTAGAACGTGTCGCGGGACACACGGTAGGAACTTTAGTTCCTTTTAAGCAAAAGTTATGTAATACATCTGACGTTATAGATAAACCATTTGCATATTCTTTGGTGGTTGAGTAGTAAGCACACCAGACTCTCACGCGGTAGACCCGGGTTCGATTCCCCACGAGGAATTTTTTTTATTGTTGATTTTATTTTTAAATAATCATCTTGATATTAATAACGACAACAGGTAGACGTTTGAAATATTTAGCAGAATATTCATTATTATAGATAATGGTACGGTACCCTTCATGAGGGAGTCCGACTGGCAACATCTACTTACAACAGCATCGTATATTTAAAAAAGGAAACCGTAGCATTATACAAATTGGACATTCAAGAACTGTACGTTTACCACAAAATTAGTGGAAACATAAAATTGAATTATAAAATTTTTAATTTGAAGTTATATTACAGTTTATAGAAATTTTTATTTTCTAGATTTTTTCCTAAGTGGGTCGTAGAAAAAATATGCTGCTCGACTCGTGTGGATTGTCCATATCGCACTTAAACGACCTCGTACGATATGGCCATCATATCCACACTAATTGCACAAACTACAATTTCTTTCAAAATATGCCCTTTTATATTTAAAAACTACCTGCCAGATGTCAAATCAATTTATTCATCCATTTTAAAGTTATCGAATTATAATATTCAAGTTTTCAAAATTTCAACACCCTGTATTTCGAAAAGTAGCTAGACCCCTTAATCGCGCAAAAAAATTATGAAAATAATAGTAAAAATTTATCCGAACAAATTCAAGTAGATCACTAGCACTGCGAATACCAACTTTGCATAGAATTTCAATATAGCATCGGTGGTTCAGTGGTTAGAATGCTCGCATTGCACGCGGGCGGCCCGGGTTCGAATCCCGCCAGAAGCATATTATTATGAATCGCTGCTTCGTAAACGAGAGAGAGACTAAGGGCGAGTTGTACCAAACACTTGAACTCGGTTTAATGATAACTGATGTTTAGACTGTGACTGATTGATGTATTTATTATCAACAATTACATCAGTCATCATTAAACCGAGTTCAAGTGTTTGGTACAACTCGCCCTAAGGAGGCACAAGCACGCAAGCAAGGCACATAACAAAGCAACGTAACATAACGTAGCGTAACGTAACGCGTAACGGTCATATCTTTTGCGTCGCGACCCCTGGTCGCTCAAAAATAACCTGGCGTAAAGAACTAAAGTTCCAAAAATATATATCGATTAAACAATCACCCGATTAAATTAATTGATCACCCGATTAATCGATTATTTTTCGATAGATCGATTATTTTGCCCACCCCTAATGTACACCACTGGATCAAAAATTAAAAAATGTTTTTTCTACACCCGCATAAATATTATTCATATTTTCTACACCCATATGTATATTATCCATTTCCTGCACAGTTTAAAGAATGGAAATGTAGGCCTTATCGGTTAACTGAACGTATATTATGATTTCATATACATCCTGGAACGTACTTATATGAAATCCACCAATCAGTATTCGCGTTTAGTACTCGTCACTCATCTTTTTTTCAATTTAAAGAAACGTCAAAATAACTTGTCAAAAAAGTCTCTCTCAGAAGCACTGGATTAAGAATATTTATTTACAAAAATGAACAAATAAAATAGTCCGTATAAATTGATAACAAATACTAAAAATAGAATAGAATGGGTAATTGAGGAGCTACCGATGGACATGTCCTTATAATAGATCTCGGTGGTTGAGTGGTAAACATGTCAGAGTCTTACGCGGTAGACCTAGGTTCGATTCCCCATGAAACAACTTTTTTTTTATTAATGATTTTATTTTTAAATAATTATTCTGCTTGATATTGATAACAACAACAGGTAGACGCTTGAAATATTTCGTATTTTGCATATTTATTGTAGATAAAGGTACGATACCTACCCTTCGTGCGGGAGTCCGACTGGCAACATCTACTTATAACAGCTTCGCATATTTAAAAAGGGAAACCGTAACATTGTACAAATTGTACATTTAAGAACTGTACGTTTATCACAAAAAAATTAGTGAAGACATAAAATTGAATTGGTACGATTATAAATAAAATTGTTGAACATTTTAAATTTCAAGTTATATTTATTTTACAGTATATTCAAATGTTTATTTTCTAGATTTTTTCTTGAATGGGTCGTAGAAAAAATATAATGTTCGAATCGTGTGGATTGTCCATATCCACACTAGTTGCACAAACTACTATTTTCTACACCCACATGTATATTATCCATTTCCTGCACAGTTTAAAGAATGGAAATGTAGGCCATATCGATTAACTGAACGTATATGATTTCATATACATCCTAGAACGTATATGAAAACCACAAATCAGCATTCGCGTTTAGTACTCGTCATTCATCTTTTTTTCAATTTAAAGAAACGTCAAAATAACTTGTCAAAAAAAGTCTTTCCCAGAAGCACTGGATCCAGAATATTTATTTATAAAAATAAACTTGAATAAAATAAACCTTATAAATTAATAACAAATACTAAAAACAGAATAAAATGGGTATTTAAGGGACTACCGATGAAGGTCAGTTTTTATGAAGGTATGTAATACTTCTGAGATATTCTTTTAATAAATCTCGGTAGCCGAGTGGTTAACATACCGGACTTTCATGAGGTAGACCCGAGTTCGATTCCGGGTGAAAAAATTTTCTTTCAATTGTTAAGTTTATTTTTAAATAATTATTCTGCTCAATATTGATAACTACAACAGGCAGACGCTTGAAATATTTAGCAGAATATTCATTATTATAAATAAAGGTACGGTACCCTTTTTGCGGGAGTCCGACTGGCAACATCTATTTATAACAGCATCGCATATTTAAAAAAAGAAACCATAACATTATACAAATTGTACATTTAAAAACTGTACGTTTCACAAAAAATTAGTGAAGACATAAAATTGAATTGGTACGATTATGAATAAAATTGTTGAAAATTTTTAATTTCAAGTTATATTTTTATTCTACAGTTTATTCAAAGGTTTATTTTCTAGATTTTTTTTTGAATGGGTCGTAGAAAAAATATACTGTTCGACTCGTGTGGATTGTCCATATCGCATTCGAACGATTGAGCACTCCGCCTACGGCGTCGTGCTCAAACTTCGTCCTCGTGCGATATGGCCGTCATATCCACACTAGTTGCACAAACTACTAATTCTACACAGTTTACAAAATGGAAACGTAGGCCATCAGTTAACTAAACGGATATAATTTCATATACATCCTAGAACGTATATGAAATCCACCAATCAGCATTCGAGTTGAGTATCCGTCATTCATCTTTTTTCAATTTAAAAGAAACGTCAAAATAACTTGTCAAAGTTTCTCATAGAAGCGCACTGGATCAAGAATATTCATTTACAAAGATAAACTTGAAAGGAATAATCCGTACAAATTACCAACAAATAATACTTAAAACAGAATAAAATGGGTATTTGAGGAGACCTCAGATTTTATAAAATTATGTAATAGGTACATCTGACGTTATAGATAAACAATTTTCATATCTCTCAGTGGTTGAGTAGTAAGCAATCCAGACTCTCACGCCGTAGACCCGGATTCGATTCCCGTGAAAAAGTTTTTTTTTAATTGTTACTTTTATTTCAAAAAATAATTATTCTGCTTGATAATAATAACAACAACAGGTAGACGTTTGAAATATTTAGCAGAATATTCATTATCATAGATAGTGACGGAACCTTTCATGAGGGAGTCCGACTGGCAACATCTACTTAGAACAGCATCGTATATTTAAACAGCATCGTATATTTAAAAAATGAAACCGTAGCCCTATACAAATTTCAAGAACTGTACGTTTACCACAAAATTAGTGGAAACATAAAATTGAATTGTAAAATTTTTAATTTGAAGTTAGGTATATTACAGTGTATAGAAATTTTTATTTTCTATATTTTTTCTTGAGTGGATCGTAGAAAAATATGCTGCTCGACTCGTGTGGATTGTCTGTATCGCACTTGAACGATTGAGCACTCCGCCTACGGCGTCGTGCTCAAACTTCGTCCTCGTGCGACATGGCCATCATATCCACACTAGTTGCACAAACTACAATTTCTTTCAAAATATGCCGTTTTACATTTAAAAACAACCTGCCAAATGACAAATCAATTTATCCATCCATTTTAAAGTTATCGAATTAAAACATTCAAGCTTTCAAAATTTCAACACCCTGTATTTCGAAAAGTAAATGTGCTAGACCCCTTAATCGCGCAAAACAAATTATGGAAATAATAGTAAAAATTTATCCGAACAAATTCAAGTAGATCACTAGCACTGTGAATACCAGCTTTGCATAGAATTTCAATATAGCATCGGTGGTTCAGTGGTTAGAATGCTTGCATTGTACGCGGGCGGCCCGGGTTCAAATCCGGGTAGGAGCATATTTATTATTATGAATCGCTGCTTCGTAAACGAGAGAGAGAGACTATGGAGGCACAAGCACGCAAGGCACATAACGAAGAAATGTAACATAACGTTTCGTAACGTAACGCGTAACGGTCAGATCTTTTGCGTCGCGACCCCTGGTCGCTGAAACATAACCTGGCATAAAGAACTAAAGTTCCAAAAATATTGTAGGTCACGCAACTGAAAATTTGTGTTTTTCAGGTCTCACCAAGCTTCCAGGACTCGCCTACAACTTGCCCTGGAATCTGCTTGTCTCGACCTGAAAAACACTACTTTTCGGTCTTGTAACGTAAATTACTATTTCGTCCACCGAAAAACCAAAAAATAGGAAAATATAACAAAAGACATACGCTGACGTTTAATTGAAAAATTCACGTGAAACGTGAAAGTAATCCAGTGACAGATTATGAATTTTCCGCCCTTGGGATGCTAAACAATACCTTCCGCCCTATTTTTAGTGTTCATATGATTGGGTTTCCGGTAAGGTAGGCGAACAGGGAATAATAATAACTATATCACTTTCGGCAACACAGACTATAGAATTAACCTATTATTGTACTAGTACAGTAATAATAATAAGAAATAAATGTTAGGTTTGTTCGTAGGAAGAATTTCCAATCGATTGGAAATTTCTCAAACTCTGACATACCATTTGTGATTCGTTGTAAATCGATTGGCAATTTTTGTTGTACCTACGAACGGGTGGAGAATTTCGACATCACGACAGTGATGTCTTTGATAAAAATGAACTAAAAGTTCTTCATTACTAAAAGAAGAGATTGGATTATTGTCATACATCTGAAAAAAATAAAGAATAAGTAAATAATTTGGTAATGTGTGTGTGTCATTCTTTGGCCATCCTAATAAGAAGCCAGAGATTCCTTTTGTCCGGTATTACAACATACAAATTATTTTACTCGCTGGTTAGATATTTCCGTGTTTTTATCATAATAGAAAAATAGTAAAAATATGTCACTTTCTTCAGCATCACAATACGCATACTCAAACTAAAAATTTAATCCCGGTCAGCAAAGTATTCTGATAGTTGGCAACTGATCCGAAACCGCAAATTTCTTTCTTCGAACAAAGGATTTTTAAATCACCAACTGCAAAATTGTTTCTACGAACGCTTTTTTTTAATGCGCATGCCTCTGACGGTTTCTGATAGTTTCTGACAAACCTGTCATAGGCATTGTAATCAAGTAGGTAGGATCTGTCATTTTAATACTTATTCAATTTGACGTATGTCAGTCATGAAAATTTGATTGCAAAAATAATGTCTGAAGAATTACGATATTACTTGAGTTATCTTCACGCTTGAAGAAAATATAGTTTGTCCACGACCACCTAATAATGAGTCAATATTTTACCTCCTAACTAAAGGTATATGGTACCCATATATCAACTGTCGTGAATTATGGTTCATAATACACTGTAGTGTATTATGGTTCATAATTCACGACTAGAGATGGGGGTACAATATGGAATAAACTATTAAATCTGTGTATTTTGTTCAGGAAATTTGTTTCTGACATATATCTATAAAATATTGTAATTTTTAGTATTGATACTTTTCATAACGATATTTTCTAATATTAAGTATTTTAAAACAATATATTTATAACGGTACGTTGTATTGATACTTTCTACAGTATCGCCCATCTCTATATATGTCAAATTATTTGAAGTAGCTGCCACAACATTTTGAGGTTAGTAATATGCCAAATCGCTACTGACTTTTATTTATTAATAAATAAATTAAGTGTCGTGGACAAAGTATAGTATTCTACTCGCAATTTATGGCCATAATTCACTTGGGTGACTTGCGCCCCTCGCCTGCGGCTCGTGACGCAAACGTCACCCATCGTGAATTATGGCTATCATAAATTGCTCGTTTAATAATATACTATTATACCACTCAGAGAAGCATGCTTCATTATTCGTGTTCCATTTTTTTTTTAATCGGATATTCAAGGTCGGTAAAGAGGTATGGGCCAGAGGCGTCACAGCTTACGTCATCGATTCAAGGCTGGCGTTTGGTGAATTAATCGATATTCCATTGGAGTGAAGAGAGAACGCACTAAATTCTGTCTTAGTGTGACCGTTATGGCCCATTCTTCTTAGAATTGTACCTTAGGATTCATTAACGAGATTAACATCCACGGACTCGGGACCTCGGTTTTACATCTCCTCCGAAAGACAGCATGATATGCTACTCCGCTGCCGGCTGTACGGGTCCTATTCGATGATTTTCTCTGGTATGGTCACCCATTCCAGTACTAACCACGTTCGACACTGTTTGACTTATCGCATCAAAGGCGTTCCACTGCAGTGTTGGGTCGTCGCCCCTAGTCAAATTAATTCTTTAAGTAACAAATGTTTCAATTACATTTTTGAGCAATCATGTTGTAAAACTATATCTACTATTGCTAATAAAACGATTTCTTATTTAAAGAATAACAAATATATCATTGAGGTATAAGCTAAAAAAAATCAACAATTTACAATCAAGTTTCACCAAAATTCAATAACTCACCAAAAATTCGTAGAAAAAAATAACCTTCAAAAGCTATTACGTCTTCAATTAATGCACCCAATAGCAATATTACCAAATTAGTTACTGACATTTTAATCAAAACTTACTGTTCAGATAATGATTATTACATATTGGATTAATTTACGTTTGCTTTTTACGTAAATAATAAAATAATTCCAGATAATTATGTATTAATCAGTTTAGATGTAGTTCCTCTTTTTTAAATTATATTCCAGTGGAATAATTCTGAATAGAGTATTGATAATAAATGGGATAGACTAGAAAATTTCACTTCAATTCCAATTTTTGATTTAACTGCAATTGTGATGGTACTTTATACAAACAAATATTAGGTGCTCCTATGGGAGTTAACAATTCATCTATAGCTTCTCAGTATGTTATGGATGAACTTCTTGACTCTTGTACTTCTACATTAAATATTCAAATCATTTTTCCAAAAAAGTATGTTGATATTACCTATATGTGCTGTACCAATTGATACACACAACATATCTTACCTTACAAGTTTATAATTAATATAACAATCACGCTTCATTCACCAATGTGGAATAAATAGGCAGAACCCTATTCAGAAACAAAACCTTGCAAACAACGTAATATTGAAATATGGATAGATTGTTAGAAAAAAAAACAATGAACTACGAAAGATTCATTCGGATAATACTAAAAAAATTGAAATAAATCCAAATAATTCATTTGTTTGGATTTCGTAAAACCACATTTGAGATATGGATAAGCTCTTGGAGTGAAATAAATCTTGTTTTTCCCGAGAATAATCATCACCAATGTGTGTCATGTTATACATGTACGCTTCTCCATTGTTGAGGTTAGAACTTCGTTCTGATTCACTGCACATACTAATGGTAACCGATTATTTGGATGGGTCAGAATCTAAGACTGTGTTTTTATATCCATTACCTTGAACAAGAGCAAAATTAACATTACGACGGCACACTCTATTTCACAAAAGCCTATAATGTATTTTATCTACGATCACCTTTAAAATTAGGCATTTACGAACTAAAAAAAAAAGTGTGAAATCATACATTATACATACGTTGAAAAGCGTGCGTAAATGAACAACGCTTTTTATATGGGACTTTCGTTATAACACCCAAAAGCGTGCGTAAATGATCAATGCTTTTTAAATGGGGTTTTCAGTAGTAATACCCCTAGGGTCTTGATAATACCGAGATAATTTTGTCATAGAGAATGCTGAAAGCGTGTTGCTTGATAATAGCCCAAGGGCGCAGGCCGAGGGCTATTATCTTTGAGCAACACGCTTGAAGGATTCTCTACGACAAAATTTTGAGAATTTATCAAGACCCGAGGAGAATTCGATAAGATAATTTTTTACTTTGTAGATATCAAAAAATTGATCTGACGCTTGATACTTTTCAATACAAACTTTATTAGTTTTAATCAAAAATTATTCATTTTTATTCAAAACTACAGTTTTGAAAAGTACAATTGGTAAATTAATTGAATCGTTAGATGCAATACCAAATCTTTCCGACATTTTTAATCCAGTTGTCAGTGTGACGTTTAATTAATTTTTAATAAAACATAAACACCACATGTAGGGTATTATCGCTGTAATACAGCGGTGATTGGATGAAATTTGACACATGACTTGAAATTAAGTAATTTGATTGGTTACTGTATTCAGTAAAAAATTATCATTTTAACACTCTTTTTTGACTACGTAATGATCGAGTTGCCTTGTATTCATTCGTTTGTTGTATAAACTTTTGTGCTGTCAGTAAATTGGACAGAAGTGTCAGACATAGTGAAAAATATTTTCTGTTATATTTAAAATTTTAATTACACTCATTTTGAATGGAAGAACCTCGAGTAGAATGCATTTCTTCGGATTGCACACCACCTGAAATTAGAATTCGTTGTGTATATATTTGTTTATAGAAAATTTATTTTTATGACTTTTAACCCCTTCAGAGCACATTTTTTTTTAAGTGGTCGTAGATAAAGTTTTGTAGGACACTTGTGCGTGAAGTACTTTTGCGAACTCGTTGCGAAAAAGGCACTCGCTACGATCGCAACTCGTGCGCGAAAGTATAACTTCACGCACTTGTATCATAAATAATGATCTCAGAGTGTGTAGAGTTTGTTCAACCATCCTTTGCCGTTACGCCATACATTGTCCAGCTTGCTCTCTCATTCATGAAATTGATGAGACGGAATTATGACTTCATTAACGTATTTCTTATCAAACGTCGACATACATTTTATCTGTTACTTTTGATAAGAAGTACACTACAGTTTGATCTAGTAAGACGTATATAATAGAAGTATAATTAATAAACCTGATAAACTTCGCTCTACTGGAATAATTGAAGTAATGGTGAAAAACAACAATCAATATTTCAACAGTTGAATTAACTGAAGACAAAAAAGGTTAATCTGAAAAACCTTACGACTAATGGTGTAGATAGATTGAGGCCACGAAATCGTACTGAACCTTCTCCACCCTAAACTTCCTTTTCCTATCTGTTGATAATGACTTCAATGCAGGAGTCGAAACGCCAAGAAATTTATTTTTCTGAACGCGGTTTATTCATAAAACCATTGATTAAAAAATAGGGAAGATACGCAACGCATACGAGCGAAACGTGTGCTCCTATGGCTACGACATGTAGATGGCAGCACCTCTGAATATGGCTTTGAGATTTCAGTCGCTTCGATGCCTCCGTTGGGTGTAGGTCGTGGAACTGCTCTCTCGTTCAATAAACGCACGGAAGATCAGTAGCGTACTTTACAACGATTCTCGTGTCTGCAGAGTTACGAAACTTGCCATTAAATGTGCATAATTTTTAATAAGCTACTAAGCTTCTGGGTTAATTGCAAAGTAAACTGTGCGACCTATCTACTACTTCCAGTATCAATTGAATAGTTAGTACAATTATTATTAATAAATGTCCAATTTTTTCTTGTTTTTTATTTTTATGTTTTCTGAATTATTAGTAGATTATTCTCTATCCGATTAATGATCACGATTCTTTTCGTCTTCTTATTCTCTATCTTTTCCGTTAAAATACAAATTACAGAATGCCCGTCCAGGTTACGACACCTTGAGACTACTGAAGGGAGTTGAAGGCGCCGGAAAAGATCCTTTAGGATACAGAGAATGCTAATTCATAAACTTAATGCAACGTTGGGAAAACAGAAACAAAAAGTAATGACATTGATTAAAAAATAGCAAAGATACGCAACGCATACGAGCGAAACGTGTCCTCCTATGGCTACGA
>CAJUYH010005265.1:0-23915 GCA_910591685.1 Galerucella tenella
CTAAAATGCGTGCGGGAAAGTGGGTTAAAGCGCACGGTAGTAGAAAAAATAAATAACAAAACGGCAGTAAACAAATAATGACATGACCTGATGACCTGCAGCTTAACCTCAAAATTAGACATTTCTTAATTTTTTATTTGCCATCAGCAAACTGTTTGTTCCACTTCGAAGTGCACTTTGAAGTCAGCTTCGAATGTTTTCCAATGTAAATTATACTGTGCTGCCCCCATATGACAAACACGCCAATTTCAAAACAAATTTGACTTGGAATTGAATGTAAATGCAGCTTTAGTTTTGTTCTATTGACGGATGGTATTACAAAAGAGGTAAACCATAGCTACGTAACTAACATTTCAAAATGAAACTATTATTATTATAATTTATTATCAGCTGTCATTGCTTATACTAAAATTAATTATACTGCAGATGAAAAAGTAGATATTTATTCTCAATTTATTTGGAAAATTAAATAGTATAATATGGAAGCAGGATAGAGCACCGCCACATAATGTCGTAGTCGATAAGAACATTTAAGTAATCAATTTCATGTGTGGTTCGGCAATAAGAGTCCCATTAAGGGCCAGTTGTATGTAACGTAGTTAACCAATTGATCAACTGAACCAGGTTCACATGTTGACCATAGTCAAATCAATCAATCGTTGTACGAAAGGTGTTCGTGTTGTGGTCAGTTGAACCACAGTCAAGTTGATATTTTTATGTTGGTTATCCGAATCTCTAGTAACATTCGAGCATTTTTATCAATATTGTTGGTACTAACTTGAAAAATCGTCACAGTTTTTGTATACTATGGAATCGTTATACAATGACAGTCAATGATCAAAAGCGTGCTTGGCGTTAAGTGTGTTCTCTTTGAAGTGAAAAGATGGCAGATAAAGAAAACAAGCGTACTCCAAATTTCAGTGCATCTGAAGAACCGACGCTGATTTCTCTAGTTGCTAAGTACAAAAACGTTATAGAGTGTAAGAAAACGGATGCAGAAAGTTCTCGGCTTAATACAAATTTGTGGCTTCAGTTGGCTGAAGAATTTAATTTTATCATTCAACTACACAACGAACAAGTGACGTACTGTTTAATAAATATAGTAATATTAAAAAAAGAGTCAAGAAAAAGTATGCTGACGAAAAATGTTATGTTCAAGGCACTGGCGGTGGTCCATATAAAAAAAATTAAATTGCAGTGCCTTTTGATATTCTGAATCTATCAAAAAACTCATTTTCCGTCCACTCTCCAAAATGATTTTTTCTTGCTCGAAATATGCGAGCGTTTCTCCATAAACCAAAAACCCAGCATGAAATCTTAATAAGGAATAAAAGTCGTATACAAATAAGTAAATAAACCTCCTTCTACTTCTCTTATCATTTCTAGAAAATCCTAATCATCCGTTAACTCTTCAAAATAATCCACGTTTTCCATTGTAAACAATAAAAAGTTGTGAAATTATAGTATATGACAGTCAATTATAAGATATGTCACATCAGAATTTGACGTTTATTCAATGAACTTTAGTTAAACCACCATTTTTGGTGGTTCAGGAAATTGCATAGTTAACTCATGAGTTAACCACAATAATCCTTGACTACGTTTCGTACAACACTCTAATAGCTGTGATCATGAGTTAACCATAGACATTAGGTTAACTATGCTTCATACAACTGGCCCTAAATGGTCGCCAAATAGTCCCGACTTAACACCATGTGATAGCTTTTTATGGGGGTTTTTGAAAGAAAAAGTGTATTTTGATCCAAAAACAAAATATTAACTCTATCACGGCAAAAGTAAATAGTCATAATAACACAAAAGCTGACGCATTAGAAAATTTGAAACGAAGATATTACTTGTGCATTGATAACAATGGAGAGCCTCTATTGTTATTTTAAATGTAGTCTTGAATCTTGAGTCATCATTTTGTTGAATTTCTAAATATAAGTACCTATAGTTAGTTTTTAAACTATATCTGAATATATTTCTTATCTTATAGTAGGACCATACGCCTAACCTAACCTAACCATTATAGAACAAAACTAATGCTGCACAATGTTATATATTTGTAATCAGGAAATGCAGGGCTACTCAAAACTATAAAAAAATACAGAGTGTCCCATTTGAAATATTGAAGATGCATTTTATTGGCCACTCCCTGTATACAAAATTCAATCTGTTGTTACATTTTTAGTCGGTACAGGTAAAATAATACAATTTTTTTTGGAAACTTTTTTTTGTATTCCTGTAATTAATGAAAATAAGTGGGGGGTCAAAATATAATAAGAAACCCTGTACATTTATCCATATCATTCAGCTAGTGCAATCATATTGCGATAACGTCAACTTAGAACATGTGTTAGGTTAGGTTAGGTTGCAATTATTCTTTTTCATGCCATCATTTGCGTTGCATAAATGTAGAGCGGCTTTAAGATGTGACATCGATTTTACAATGTTCAAAAGCAAAATATCCCTAAAAAAATGAAAAACTAATATAGTAATATCGTAGAGAGATAAGACATAACTTATTTTCAAATAGCTGATATGTTAAGTTCTCAGTAGCATCGGTAGCATCTCGTGTGCTTTGAATACCTGGGTGTTTGTGGAGTTAGCCTAAGGGCACCTGGGCAGGTATCAGGTGAGAAAGGTAACTAAAAATAAGAGTTACTTTACTTAAATTTGTAAGTCTGATTTTTATATATGTTTTGTAGAATAATATTCTAGAGTAGTATCATAATTGTAAGACACTTTTCATGGTCCAAAACTTTTGTCAGACGCTTTGAAGCTCCTCAAACAATAAATAAACTTTATATATTTTCATATGTCTGACCTTCAAATATGTTATCAAGGCAACTATTACTAAATTATACGTGCTCCAACATATCCGAAATATACTAAAACATTGTGCATGAAGGGAACATACACATTAGACTGAGACACTGAGTTAAATATATAAAAAAAAGGGGAACCGAGTTACTATAGACGTCTCACTCGCTCTGAAACGCATTCATAGTGCTCTCGCACTCATACTCTGATAACTTTTATGTTTAGGGGCTGTTCGGTCATTACAATTTGGTCTGACTAACGAAATATAACTTAGTAATAGTTGCCTTCATAACATATTTGAAAGTCAGACATGTCAAAATAAAGTTTATTTATTTTTTGTGGAGCTTTAAAGCGTCTGACAAAAGTTTTGGTCCAGGGAAAGTGTCTGACACTTATGATACTACCTACTTTAGAATTTTATTCTACAAAACATATATAAAAATCAGACATACAAATTTAAGAAAAGTAACTCTTATTTTTAGTTACCTTTCTCACCTGATACCTGCCCAGGTGCCCTTAGGCTAGCTCCACAAACACACAGGTATTCAAAGCAACCGAGATGCTACTGAGAACCTAACATTTCATCTATTTGAAAATAAGTTATGTCTTATCGCTCTGGGATCTTGGACAATAACTTGGCTTGGATGTGTATCAACGTTTACCTATAACCAGAGATAAAGAAGGTTACATTATTAGGTTTAAAGAGAAAATAACAAGTTACAGTGAATTTTAATTTGCTACAGAATGAACTATCTTTAATCTCTTATTTTGTCAATAAAATATATTGTTTGATTGTCTGAAAATGTTAAGTACCAACAATATTTAAATAAATGACTAAACATTTCCGTTATACATAAATACATTCAACGAGTATACGCCTTTCAATATTATATTGAAATAATAGAGGAAATCCCACATTGAGATACGACTAAGTATTATTTAATATTATGCGTGTAAAGAAAACTGAGAATTTATGTACCTAGTAAATTAATATACTATCAAAATAATGATGAATCATCGGCTTGAATTCGTATTGTAAGTAGTTCGAGGGTTTGACTCATACAATTTGGATGGAAATGTGAATCATCATTCCTTAACTACTCATGGTGGACTTAGGGTAGGGCATGATCCCCCGACTAACCCTAAAGTAGATATCCATGTACAAGTAGAAATTAGGAAAAGTTTATTGGTTTTAACGTTAATTGCATTTCAGTCTGATATAGATAAAAATAATTATCCTGTGGTGATTGAATTGAATAAAAGCCAATTTAAATTTTCATGTAAGATTACTTTATTATTTACAACCAATTCAAAGTAAGGTAATAAAAACTGGAAAAATTCTAAAGAGATGGAGCAAAATGAAACTTTCATAATAAAAATTTGTACGGAAATGTTCTAAATTAGTAAGAATACAGAATTTTTCATAATCTCTTTTTAATCTATTTTGAAAATCAATTTCTAGACCAAATTTCATGTACCCAGCTCAATATTGATAAAGAATATTCTTAGAAGACAAAGGATAGTCTAGCAGCCATTAAAGTTCTGAGCTCTTGTGTAATCGGTTCCAAAATGGTGTGGAGACAAACTCAATGAACTGGGCGAGAACAATATAGTCATCTTACTGTGTACTCCAGGACACACTGGAATAAAAGAAAATGAAATAGCAGATGAACTAGCCAGGAGGGGGACTCAAACATTCTTTTGTAATATTAGAAGAAATAGACAAAGCCGAGAAAAAGAGAAGATCTGACCATTGGAAAGATCTAGTAGGGTTTAGACAATCAAAGACTCTTCTGGGTGACCACAACCAGTTGCCAGTTGGAACAAACCTATTATCTGTGAACCTATGCATGCTCTGCAAAGAATGCTTGTTTATCCTGTAAACGAGTACTGAATAATGCTACTCTTGAAACTTTGGCAAAAACTATTAGAAAAAGCAAACATTGAATAGAGGAATCGTGGGTCTGCGAAAGCCGAATCAAATAGGATTTTACAATCAAAATGCAGTTGTGAATCTTATGATTTCAAATACTGTTAGTCCAGTCATTATATACATTTGGAAATGCAAATGAACAGAGAAAGCCAAATTTTGGATATTACGTGGGAGGGGACTAGAAAAGCTTAAGTTCAAATTGTCGACCATTCCGCCATCTTGAAAAAAGGGTTAAATTCAGTTTTTTCATCATAACTCTGTTCCCAGTTGAGATACGAACATTTTTATGCAATACTTTTTTGTTGCACCTGTTGCTAGAGGTCGTAATTTTTCTCGAAAATAGAAAAACGAGTTTGTAGGTCTGAGCACGCTCTACAAGTTTCATACTGGACATTTTTCGATATCTCTCACGACAAAAGAGGAAATAGCGAAAAATAATTTTCTCTCCCCAAATTTATGTTTTTTTATCGATATCTCGATAACGATGATCGATATGTGAAAAATGTATGGAATCTTAATTGTAAATCGTACAAAGAGCAACAAAAAAGTATTGCATACAAATTTTCGTATCTCAACGGGGAACCGAGTTATGATGAAAAAACTGAATTTAACCCTTTTTTCAAGATAGCGGAAAATCCACAAGGTTATTTTGGTCGACTTAAGCTTTTCTAGCCCCCTCCCACTAGGGGGCTTTCTCGGTTCATTTGCATTTTTAACCCGATTTTTCCGACTTAATGACTGGACTATGTAAGTAGTACATACAGTGAATTTATTTTAGTTGCATTCTATTTTTTCTAGATTTAATATACGTCATATATATACAACAATAAACAAAATACATCTACATATTTGTCATGTTGTAGACATGTGAATATAAAAACCTGATTAAAAAACATATAATGTAATGCCATAAAAGAATAAAAGTAATGTTTAAAAATAACAAGAAACGGAAGGAATAACAATGATATTATTATCTTATCGAGTTACCATGTCATCTTCCTAAAATACATGTGCTTATCGACGAAAGAACAGGATTTTTATGATGAATGCCATCACTTGTTTTAAAACTACAAAGATCATTGAAATAACTATTTTATAAATATTTATTATAATGAGTCATAGTTATTTTTTAAATATTAAACTACATTATAAATAAATGACTATCAATAGATCAAAGGTCAATGCTAAGAAATAAAATTTCGGGATAAGGATAAAAAGAATTCCATTTTTGCAAATATGATTAAATTGGAAGAAAATTCAGCTGATGATGTTTGAGCGCTCCACATTCTGCGGCATCTATCTCAAAAACAGTTCGGCGAATAAAGTCTTGCGTAAAACTTGTAGAGAATGAAATTCTCTACAATTTTTATATTTAAGGCAAATACGATTGGAGGCATACAAAACGAGATATTCTCAAAAAACTGATTTTTGTGACCATTGACTTTGAATATACAGGGTGTCTCGTAAATAAGTACCGCAAATTAGAGATAGATCGTTAAAAATTATTTAAAATATTCAAATGCAACTATTCTCGAACCGTCTTAGTTTGTGAGATACAGGCTGTTAAAAGGTGCAGAAGAAATACACATTTTATTTAATATCTTCGCGAGGGATGGAAGTACAAATTTAAAAATTTTTGTAGTATATTGTCTTTCCAAAACACATCAACAGTATTAATTATGTCAAATTCTAATCAGCCAGTGGCGTGGTACGAGGGGTTCGTAAACTTTTATTGTACCATATTTTTGAAACACCTTGTATTTAGACCTAAAGACTTTTGTATGCAATTCTTTATTAAATTTCCTACATAAAAGGTACTCTTTGTTGAGCTCAATAGAACACTCCATTTTCAAGATTTTCAACTTTTTATTGCACTAAGACACTTTTTTAAGATGTTTTTTCATAAATTTGTAGTACCTACCTTGAAGATCACTTACGAATAATTTAAACACAAACGTTTCTTATGGGTTTGTAATTCCTAATTATTTAAGGGAAAATAAAGTGTTAAGAAAATATTTACGACTACAAATTTATTGTTTAAAAACACTACAACATAAAAAAGTGTCTTACTGCAATAAAAAGTAAAAAATCTTGAAAATGGAGTGTTCTATCGAGTTTAACAAAGAGTACCTTTTATAAAGAAAATTCAATAAGGAATTGCAGACAAAAGTCTTTAACTTTCAATACAGGGTGTTTCAAAAATATGGTACAAAAAAGTCCACGAACCCCTCGTACCATGCCACTGGCTTATTAGAATTTGATATAATTAATACTGTCGATGTGTTTTGAAGAGACAATAACCTACAAAAAATTTTAAATTTGTACTTCCATCCCCCGAGAAGATATGAAATAAAATGTGTATTTCTTCTACACCTTTAAATAGCCTGTATTTCACAAACTAAGAAGGTTAGAGAAAAGTTGTATTTGGGAATTTTAAATATTTCTTAACGATCTATCACGCCTCTAATTTATGGGACACCCTGTATAACATACGTGACTTATTTGTAATATTATAATAAATACCAATATTCGGGAAATTTACGTCAAATTATAATAGACTCGAAAGGTAGTTCAATAAACAGGTCAAATTGAATATTGAGGATAAAATTTACCCCCTAGGTATTAAAACTGTACCTACATTTAATAACTGTCAGATAGGGATACAGGTACTTTAACAAATTGTGCCTGTTAAAATTTTTACAGTGTAGATAGACTATTATCTACTTCAAGCTGATAAATAACAATTAACAAAACAAGAAAAAATTCCAAATATGTTTTTTGATAAAATTTAAAAAGTTTCCTGAAAAATAAAATGTGTCATAAAAATGGATCGTTAAATATTTCATTCTGCAAAAAGGAAGTAATATGTCTAATATACATAGGTATTCAATAAATTCGAAATCCAAAATCTCGTCAGCAATTTTGAACTTAATAACTTTATTGTATCTAAATGAATGTGAATCATACAACGATAGTGCATTCCTATCACAATGACCAAACAAAAGCTAATGTATACCCAAACATGGTAATGCATTAAAATCTTAATGATGTCAATTATTATTAATTTGCTGAGAAAACTATTCCCACGATATTATTTAGAAAGTTGGGAATTTTTTTTAACTAATATATTATTTTTTCTACTATACCTACCTAAAACCTAGGAGACTTAAAAGGGTTCTAGAATAACCACAAACCAGATTGAACATAACCTTAGGTAGGTATACCTACATGGAGACGTTTGGCGACCCTGTATAAATTTATTATTCAGCGAGCGTTTTTTTTCAGTCATCGATACGACTTTGGTTAATTTCAAGTATTTACAAAACATATGTCAGGAATTATTTTATTTTTTTACGACGTTGACCTTGTAATATAAGGTTAACGTCAACAAGATTAACCTCCAGATAGGTATATCTGATATGGATATGAAAAACCGTTAATAACGACGAAATTTTATATCTATTACCTATGGTATCAAGAGCGTTTGTGAAAATGGAAAATTGAATTTTTTTTTTATTTTTAAATAGTAACATTTCAGACAACCTGTTTACCAAATTTTTATTGAAAATGTTGGTAGGTAGGTATTTTTGTCAATCTTTACCACTATTACGACACATTATTATGCAGTTTTGCCAAATATTCAGTAGGTTACCTATGTAATTTGTATATTGTGTACCTAGGTACCTACTTGTATAATATTTCTGAAATCTGAAATTTTAGAAAATAGAATACCTACCTACCTAAAATTGTCAATGGTGTTACCTATCATATCAATGTGTATCACCCTGTATTATGAAATATTGATGTAAAATGAAGAACATTAAAATTTAAAAAGTTTCTCGTTTGAGAAATATCAAATTTATTCCATACTTACAGACACACCGTGTAATTGAGAAATTAGGTGTTTTTATTTCGAATCTTTAGAGGCCTTAGTTCCGAAACAAAGACAAAAATGTTATTATTTTCACTCAATTTATCACATTTGTTCTACCTACTAAATATCTCCACTTTCCAGTATTTGTTTGTTAAGTAATTAACATTGTTATTCACAATGTAGGTATGTAAGGTAAGTGTAAGTAGGTATTTTACCTAAAACTAGGTAGGTACCTATCGAGCATTCAACAGCCGTTTTATAATATAGGCTAAATATGGGTATGTAGGTATGTACAGTTAAAAACATTATTAGAAAGAAAAAATAATTTTCAAATTTTATTCTATAATAGGAATAATAATCTTAAAACAACAAATGCCCATGTCGAATGATTCATAATTCCTATAGGTAGGTAGGTAAGTACTTACTAATACATAATACTCTGACTCAGTTATAGGTATTCAATAACAAATAAAATGTACCATTGAAGTAAACTGGCATTCCATGAATACTATCTTCCAGACAGCATTTAAAAGCTATGGTAACGTGACATAAGTTTTCAAGGTCGACTAACGAGGCCAGCAAATAAATTTGAAAAGAAACCATCTAGTAAATCCATGTACAAAAATATTTATAGGCACACATGCAATTAAAATTTCGTTGAAACATCTTATTAAAAAATTGTTTTGGATTAGGAATGTGTTTTGAATGAATAAAAACATGCCTTTTCCAATATCAACGACCACCGGCCGGTATCAAAACTGTTGACGGTGGTGGGTCATGTCACGTCACGACAATCCACACCGCGCACCGTGTCTTGCTTTCGAACCTTCAAGTTAGGTTAGGGCAAAACCGCCGTTAATGTGACCAATAAGAACTGTTTATCAGCTTTATGCCCATATATGGTAACGTTCGTGAATGAAGCTGGTGGGGTGGACGAGTCCATGTCTACTATTGCAAGGGGCGGCCAACAAACAAATAATATTTTCTTCTAATGTTTTTAAACAAATGCAAATTTTCTAAGGTCTAAAAAATGATTACTATATGTCAATGTTACTTTTGACACTAACCATAAGTGAAAGAAATCAAGCTGAATAAAAATAAAATTTGAATTTTCTTCCCGCTTTACCCATTAGTTAGAACAAAGTGTCACTTCCTAGAAATCGCAAACCGGCAACTCTTCATTTCATTCCATTCCTTACGTGCTCACTGTTGTTTTGTGACGTGTCTTTTGTAAACGGTAAGTTTTTTTTTAAAAACTACATTTTATTAAGCAATTTTAGTATGAATTATTTCACTAAGAGTACATTAAACCATTAATAATAGAATGACAATAAGAATTATTTAAATACCTATATTTTTTTGTGAACATTTTGTACCTTTAAGGCGTAGCACCTGTTCGCGTATTTAGATAATTTTATATATCGAAACTATCTTTGTATCCCGAAGCAAGTGGTTGTAGTAAATATAGCTGGATGTGTTTAAATTTAAATGCCGAGTGGCGAGTGTATTTATAACCTATGTTTCTACCGTCACGTGCATACTAAGATTGATGTTTATGATCTGTTTGAATGAACTGAATTCATATTGCATATAAAATTATTTCCAAATACAGTTAAATTCGGATTTATTTAATTATTAGCTCTTGCCGGTATTCTTATCCTTTTCTGATTTCTACGAAACGTCATCGATTCTTATTTAAAATTACATGTAGAAGTGTGTCATATATTGAAGATGCTGGTGGGGAAGGGAAAAATCGATGCAATACAAAGCCTTATATGGTAATGTTGCTCGCTATTGGTTCAACATAGCGCAGATACTGCGCTCTCAACCGATTTTTACCAGGGAGGGGTAAATAATCATATATATGGTTGAAAGCTTGGAAGTTTCAGACATTCCAGTCTTGTGATATTTTAGTGCTACAACAATTAATTTAGTTGGGCTCTTTAAGTAATTTATAATTTTTCACTAGAAACCAAAGTAAGTGTTTGAAATTTATTTAATCTGTGAAGTTTCTGAAAGTTTCGATTTAATGTTAGGTGTGGTCGTGCAACGTGCTTTCTGCCTTTTGGATTAAGTTATTAGTGGCTACTAGTGGATACCTATATCTAATTTGAAAAATTTGTTAATTGTGCAAATTTTTAATATTAGTGATCAATGTGCTATTAATTTTTTTTTAGTTTTACTACTGCATTTAAACGCATCAATGAATTTAAAAAAAAACGGGCGGGGCCGTTAACTTTTAAAGCTTGAATTGGAAATAATTTTCATTCTGAAACTTATTAATATGTAACAGTTTGACTCTTGAACATCGTGGAAATACCGGTTTTTGGTAACGGATTATTCCAGTTAATATAGTAGATTCATTCATCTCTCACAACTTTAATACAATTCCGTTCTTCACGATTTCTTTAGTAGATTTAATTTTTTTTAAACCATTTAGGTATTTTGTACCTATAGTGTATAATCTAATCTGCTTAGCGTTGTTTTTTTCCGGTGCCCTTTTTTTAACGCTAAAGTTATATAAATTATGGTTGATTTTTCAAGGACAACACCCATTTTTTATCGGCCAACTATCTTGAGAAATCGAAGTTTGATCTCTAGATATTACAAATGATTTTATAATTGTAAACAAGGTTGGATACCCGTTTCACACTTATTAATTATTGCTTATTCTTTTCAGTACTAACCAATCATCATGTGTGAAGAAGAAGTTGCCGCTTTAGTTGTAGACAATGGATCCGGTATGTGCAAAGCCGGTTTTGCCGGGGATGACGCACCCCGTGCTGTATTCCCTTCAATTGTTGGACGTCCCAGACATCAGGGAGTCATGGTAGGCATGGGACAAAAAGATTCTTATGTAGGAGATGAAGCCCAAAGCAAAAGAGGTATCCTCACTTTGAAATACCCCATCGAGCACGGAATCGTCACAAACTGGGATGACATGGAGAAAATCTGGCATCACACTTTCTACAATGAACTTCGAGTAGCTCCCGAAGAACATCCCGTCCTTTTGACAGAAGCTCCTCTTAACCCAAAAGCCAACAGAGAAAAGATGACACAAATCATGTTTGAAACCTTCAATACCCCAGCCATGTATGTTGCTATCCAAGCCGTGCTTTCATTGTATGCTTCTGGTCGTACCACCGGTATTGTATTGGATTCTGGAGATGGTGTTTCCCACACTGTCCCAATCTACGAAGGTTATGCTCTTCCTCACGCCATTCTCCGTTTGGATTTGGCTGGTAGAGACTTGACTGATTACCTCATGAAAATCTTGACTGAACGTGGATATTCATTCACCACAACTGCCGAAAGAGAAATCGTTCGTGACATCAAAGAAAAACTTTGCTACGTAGCTTTAGACTTTGAACAAGAAATGGCCACCGCAGCCAGCTCCAGCTCACTAGAAAAGAGTTACGAACTTCCCGACGGTCAAGTAATCACCATTGGTAATGAAAGATTCCGTTGCCCTGAAGCTCTATTCCAACCATCCTTCTTGGGTATGGAAGCCTGTGGTATTCACGAAACAACTTACAATTCCATCATGAAGTGTGACGTAGATATCCGTAAGGACTTGTATGCCAATACCGTACTCTCTGGAGGTACCACAATGTACCCTGGTATTGCCGATAGAATGCAAAAAGAAATCACTGCCTTGGCTCCAAGTACAATGAAAATTAAGATCATCGCACCCCCAGAAAGAAAATACTCCGTATGGATTGGTGGTTCCATCTTGGCATCACTTTCCACCTTCCAACAGATGTGGATCTCCAAACAAGAATATGACGAATCTGGTCCATCCATCGTCCACAGAAAGTGCTTCTAATTTGTTTATGCTTGCATTTATATTCTATTTTTCTGTTTTCTATGCCCATTTTTTTGGGGCCGCGAACTGCCGTGTATTAGTATGGTAATCATGTGACCATAAAATATGCACTATAGGCCAAAGTATTACTATCTTAATCGTAATTTATTACATGTGCAGAATAAGACTATTATATAATTAGGCTAATACTATTGGGTTAATAAAAAAAAAATGTAAAACTTGATTACTGTTCCTTAATTTATTTTACCTTTATAATAAAATACAAATAAAAACTATAAAAATTGAACAAGAAGCTTATTAATTTAATTTTTCAAATTTTCAGGAAAATATTTAGTCATCATTTTAGTTTACTTGCAAAAATGATATCTAAAGATGAAAATTTTTGGAAATTAAATTTCATTTTAACATTTATAAAAAAATAAAAAGTAGAGCTTAAAAATACTGAATATATTGACAGTTTGAAAAGAAGTAGTGATCTAATTACACCTGTTACGGTTATAATTGGAACGAATTTTAATATAGATAATTACTTCATTGTTCTGCATCAGAACGGTTGATATACAGGGTGTTAGTTACTATTTATGGATAAAATTGAGATTGTTTTTATCCATAATCTGTTACAATTTCAATCAAAATTGATTTATTAAATATTTTTGTGAAACAATTCAAGTGTTTATCGATCATTTGAGTTTCTTCAATTCACTCACATGTTTTCTAAATAAATTGGAATTTAAAGGTAAATTAATGTCCTGGAAAATACAGCTGGTCGATTAAGACAAGTAATATATCAGAATTGGGCAGTAGTAGATAATTATAATTTTGGGGGTGTAAATTGAAGCAATGCATCTTTTCTTGTTATTGTGTTACCCAATGAGCTATTGGTTTTTGGTCACGTGACGTCGCATTCAAAATTATTAATGGGACAACCTGTATATTCGTGCCTTTCTTTGTTCCTCCCTATAAAACAATTCCAACTAACTAGAACACTTGGGGTCTAAAGTGATTAATTCAAGAGCTACAGGTATTTAAAGGATTTATACCTAATTGTAAGTTAAAAAATTCCCCTGTTTTCGGCAATCTTAGATTCGTACCTACGTAATGATTAAGACAAACCAATATTATAATTTTTAATAATACTTGAAAGTTAATAAGGGAACGACCTGTATATTATGGAGTAGAATTACATAAAATTGTGTTTTTTCCACAAAAACTTGTTTTTTTAAGACTGGCCAGAAAATATACACATTCTGGACCATTTTTCGTAGCTGTAGCTCTTGAATTAATCACTTTAGACCCCAAGTGTTCTAGTTAGCTGGAATTGTTTTATCGGGAGGAATACAGAAAGGCACAAATATACAGGCTGTCCCATTAATAATTTTGAATGCGACGTCACGTGAACAAAAACAAATAGCTCATTGGGTAACACAGTTACAAGAAAAGATGCAACATTTTCTCTAATTTACACCCCCAAAATTATAATTATCTACTACTGCCCAATACTGATATATTACTTGTCTTAATCGTCGTGGGACACTGCTTGAGAATTGGAATTAGGATATTTTTAATTATAGATGTAAATTTTAAGTTGACAAAAATGTAATCTTTCAAAAAATTTAATGTTCCTTGTTAAAACGGTTTAAAGAAGGAGCATATTTTACTATTCAGTATTATAATTCATGACCAATACTTTTGTTAATAATATTAATTCTATATTTTTTTCAACTACTCCAGTTACATCATATACAATTGGGAGATAATTATTTGTAGTTTGTCTTTTGTAATAAACGTATTTTATCACTGGATTTAGATGATCCAATCATTATTTTAGTACCTATAATAAATTCAATAATCGATTAAAACCATTTGGATCGAAAATGTTTATACTTTTTTTTGTACTATGTCTATATATATGTATGTATTTTGGGGAGACATTCACTGAGATCTATTGTACCCCCTTACTTCTACTTAGTTTCTGAGAAGAGTCTCGGAAACTAGTAGTTCCTTTAGTCCTATTTCCCGGAGAAATTTTAGGATGTCTGCAGGCTTCAACTGCTTAGGTAAATGTTCCTCTTCTATCCAGTAATCTCCTAGGTGCTGTGCTTTAGGATTCTGAAGTGCTGTGCAGCTGGAAAGTATGTGGATAGAGGTTTCTTCCATGCCACAAAATCTGCATTCTTCTTCCTCCACTATTTTGAGCTTTTTCAGTTGCCCATTCAGGCGACAATGTCAGTTCTTCTTTTTTTCTCGGCTTTATCTATTTCTTCCAATATTACATCATAGATAACATAGCTGATTCCGCAAAAGGGTTGAGGCCCCCTCTTTGCTAGTTTATCTGGTATTTCATTTCCCTCTATTCCAGTGTGTCCTGGAATCCATAGTAGGGTGACATTGTGTCGCCTAGTTCATTGAGTTTGTCTAGGCATTCCCACACCATTTTAGAACTGATTACACAAGAGCTCAGTGATTTAATGGCTGCTTGACTATCGGACATCGAGTCTATGGATCAAGGAGACATTTAAAGGACCAGAACGTTGGACACAAACGTCTTTATATTTTATATTAATTGGTTAAATTACATGAAATATAGCATGATCTTTTTTTATCAAAATCCCTTATCGTTACAAGTGATCAGAGTTGTTATTTATGATAATTTAAAAAAAAAGATATCGGCTTCGTAAGAAAAATTATTATTTGGTATCGACATTCGCATCAATAAAAATTTATATCACTTTCTATTATTCTTGTTATCTTAAACATCATATGACAATATAAAAGGAAATGAGCAAATCATACACTTGAAAACATTTTTATATGAAGAAAAAGTATGATGTAATCAGTTATTATAATTGGTCCAATTTACGCATTTTAAACAGTTTAGGTACATAAAATTAAAATTGGCTCGAATACATATCCTTTGATGTAAATGAATATGTTGCATATATGTATACTATATAGATCTATAAAATTTAATTTGTAAAAAATACGTTATTTTTAATTATGATTAATGTTAGTTTGAAAAAATATGGTAAACCTCAAGGATTAATCATGCAATGCCACTAAGGACCTAGGTATTTGTAAAATTAAAAGAGCAGAGCAGAGAAATCATATTCAAATAATTATTCCAGTAACAAGTAATAAAAAAATTTGATTTACTAAAAATAATTGGCATTTGGAGAGTAAGAGTAGAATTGAAGACCATAGAAATATAAGGAATTCAACATAATATGTACATAGACCATTATAAATTATAAATTTTGATAAATAAATAATAAATTAATACATAAATAAAAATTAATACATAAATAAAAATTAATATAGTATATTGGGGTGATATTCACTGAGGCATAAAAGATCTTTTGTGCCCCACTTCTACTTAGTTCCTGAAGAATATGTCATTGAGACTCGTACTAGTAGCTCTTTTAGACCTATTTTCCAGAAAAAAATTACTAAATCTGCTGGCTATAGCTTAGGTAAGTGTCCCTTTTCTATCCAGGAGTCTTCTAGGATTCTGAATTGCTGTAAAATCCTGTAGTTTCTTTCCTTGCCACAGAGTCTAGATTCTTCTTCCTCCACTATTTTGAGGTGCCCATTCAAGCAACAGTGTCCCGTCAGAACTTTATATTGTGTGTGTGTGAGGTTGTGATATTGACTGCGGATCCTTGCGGTTCCATTATCCTTTATATTGATACTATATTATATTTCCAAATTCATTATTTACATATACAAATAGTTTGTCTGTCCATGTTTAATAAACTTATAGCTTTGTTTAACAAGTTTCTTTAACTGTAAAATTGAGAGCTACAATCTGGAGTAAATTTTTTGTTAAATACACACTGATTCCCTAGTTTATTCCTTACCGCTGTTGAAATAATAAACTAAGAATTTTCAAAACTAGTTTAATAGTGTAAAATTCATGTAACAAAAAAAAGTTCTTTGTAAACAATTTATTTATCCGTAATCTTATTCACAATATTGCTAAATTCTTTAGACAATGGTGAGTCTGGATATTCTCTGACACAGGATTTTCCAAGTAGCTGTCCAACTTTTGGATCTATTGGTAAAGTGCCTAATAATGCAATTTGCGTTATTTCTGCTAGAGACTCCCCACCTCCTTTGCTGAAGATGTTGGTGCAATCTGAACAATGGGGGCAGACAAATCTGAAATAAAAATAAAAAAATATACAAAATTATGCATAATGTATTTTTTAGAAAGGCAGAACATCTTGCAAATATCCCTATTCAAGTGGTAGTACCCCTTACTGCTGTTTGAATAATACAAGGAAAATTCTGAGATACAGTTACTACACATAGTAACACCAAATATTTTTTTACAATTTTAGATGTCTCTTTTAAATCACAATCTCTATTTATACTTACCCACTCATATTTTCAATTAAACCTAATATTTGAATCCCAGTTTTCTTACAAAAAGTGATTTCTTTTCTAACATCTTCAATAGATACTTGTTGTGGAGTAGTTACTACTATAGCACCATCGCATCTCACACCTTTTAAATTTTCCATTACTGTTATATGTTCATCTGATGTACCTATAAAAAATAAGGGAGATTTTAGACATAAAAGAAATTATTGTCTCATCAAGCTTGATGTTTGTGGTCTGCCTTTGAGTTTCAATGTATTGGATTCTAATCACATTTGAGATATGGATGAACTTTTAGTTGATTAAATCAAAAGAAAGGTATCCACTTCTAGAAACTTGTTTATCGGATTTATATTCATTTTAGCTTACTCATTAAATTTAATTGACCAGTTAAAAACTATCCCTAGATGTTATGATAAATATAAAACTAATTACCAGGAGGTGTATCAATTATTAAATAATCGAGATTTCCCCAACATACATCTGTTAAAAACTGTTTAACCATGGCAGTCTTCTTTGGGCCTCTCCAAACTACCGAACTATTTCTGTCATTTAAAAGAAAGCCAATTGACATAACAGCTAAATTTTGCTCTTCATCAAAATATACTGGCACCCATCTAAAACAGTAAATAATTTGATTTGTCGATAATGTTAAAAGTAGCTAAATGTATGAAAACATTAGAAGCTGCAATTTACCCTCCCTCTGCTTGATGTACATCTTTTCCTTCCAATTGTAATAAATAAGGTACACTTGGTCCACATAAATCTATATCTAACAAGCCAACCTGAAATACATATATAAATAAAATTTTGTTTTTATCAATTGTTGAAGGTTATTAAGTACTCACTTTAAAACCATTTTCTTTCAATGTTAAGCTTAATTGTGTACTAACTGTTGATTTTCCTACTCCACCTTTCCCAGATAAAATTAAAATAATATGTTTAACATTATCCAACATTTTAAAATCTTTTTTCTTTCCCGAATAATAAAATAAATCAAATAATCATACTTGTTTGGCTTAAATTTCAAATATAACCTCAATTCTCAATATTTTTGTTGGCCTCTTGCTGTTTGACAGATGTCCAGACCAGATACTGTACAGCCGTACAGCTACTATTCATAAGTACGACAACATTTCGATAGGTGGCTTACCTTCTTTATATTGGCCTATGATTTTGTTGTCATTGAATGTCATTTTTGACTTTTAGCGCTGCAGCTAATTGATAAAAATATTCAAAAAAGTTAAAGTATGTCTCTTATTATTACAGAATATGTATTTAACTTTAACCAGAAATGTGCAAAGAAACACCAAAAATATAAATTCAAAACCAATAGTGGAGCTGCACTGTTCATATCTGTATATAAACACCATGGTAACCAATGGTCATAACATTTCCCATGTTCCAAGTATACTTGCTAATGAACTTTACGCAATAATACGAAGCAGATAATGGTTAATATTGAATTTAATAGTAATTTAGTCGTATATTTCCTATTTATATTTTCAGATTTTAAGTAGATCTAAACCAGCGCTACAGCCAAATAATGATTCAAGCAAAGAAGTTGGTAAAAGTAATTCCAAAGACTCCTCGCAGTTTGAAGATTACTTGAAAAAACGAGATTATGCTGGTGCAGTAACACTTTTAGAGGTAAACTAGAAATGATTCATAAATACTGTATATCTGTGAAAGTAAAATAAATAACATAACTAACAAAATAATGTCTGTTACTTTTAACTTTGTTTTTAGTTTATACATTTTCCTGAAAATAAAAGATCAATTGTTGAACAATGGTTAGGGTTTTGTGCATTTCACAGAGGAGATTACAAAAAGGCTCTAACCATTTATCAGAATCTACTCAAGTTTAATCCAGAATTAGAAAATTCTTTGGTTAATACAGCTTGTTGTCTGTTTTATCTGGGTAAGCTCTCACTATGTCACTAAAATATACATGAACAGAAACTTATTATAAAGTTTAACTGATAAAGGAGTTACTGGTGATAGGTACGTAAAATTATATAAAATAGATAATCTTCTGTTTTATTAGGTATGTATGAGGAATCTAAAGAACTGTTACAAAAAGTTCCTCAAAATGGTTTGAGAACCAGACTCAATTTTCATCTTTCTCACAAGTTAAGGGATGAAGCTGATCTAATGGAAAATCATCAACAATTAGAAGATGTCTTGGAAGATCAATTAAGTTTAGCTGCTATACATTATTTGAGAGCTCATTATCAAGAAGCTATTGATATTTACAAAAGATTACTTCTTCAAAATAGGTACCTATGATATTGGATACCTACAAATGACTAAGCTACACAATTAATAAAATATTAATAATTGCTCTTGGTTATAGTTAAATTGTTTCATTGCATGTAATTGTTTATTTTCAGAGATAACATTGCCTTGAATATATATGTTGCACTGTGTTATTACAAACTGGACTATTACGATGTATCTCAAGAAGTACTTGGTATCTATCTGAACAGGTACCCAGATTCTGTCATTGCTACCAATTTAAAGGTGAATAGTTTCTTAAATGTTAAGAATTTTCCATAAAATAATATTGAAAGGATTGTGCAATATATTATAGTTTTTATATGATAAGCACAAATGTGTGCTTCAAAACTGTGTTCATCATAATTTAATATTTACAACAAATTATGGTAACTGCAGTAGGAATCAAAACAAAAAGCTGGCACATTTTGAATTAGTTCAAGGTGAACTTTGAACACAATTTGTGAGATGAAAAAAATATTGTTGTTGGGTATTTCAGTTTGGAACAAAATAATTTTTTAGGCTTGCAATACGTTTCGTCTCTACAATGGAAAAGCAGCGGCTAATGAGTTGAAAAACATAATTGAACAAAGTAATAATGTTGGTTTTGGGTATGACTTATTGAAACACAATATGGTAGTTTTTCAAGATGGTGAAGGTGCCATGCAAGTAAGAAAAAATACAACTACCATCAGTCGTATGTAATTCATGTGTTTTTAAGGTTTTTCCTTCGTTGGTAGATGTAGTACCGGAAGCAAGATTAAACTTAGTCATACATTATCTTAAAAACCATGACACAAAAGAAGCTTTTGATTTAATAAAAGATTTACAACCTGCCGTTCCACAAGAGTATATTTTAAAAGGGGTCGTCAATGCGACACTTGGACAAGAGTTAAATTCGGTAACAAATTAAATGTAAAAATAATATTGGAGGTCTAATTTGCTGATATGATTTCAAGATGGGTTCTTCCATATATAGTCTAATTTCTTTTAATATTTCAGCTGGAACACATAAAAGTTGCTGAAGAATGTTTTCATTTAGTGGGTAGTTCGACAAGCGAATGCGATACAATTCATGGAAGGCAATGTATGGCAGCTGCTTTCTTTCTGGCAAATCAATTTGAAGATGTTTTGATATATTTAACATCCATTAAAAGTTATTTGCATTCAGGTAAATAACTTTACTGTACTAGCTATTTATCAATAATAATTATATTATATATAATATATATATTTTTTTAAAAGATTTTTACATTTGAGTACGTTCGATTCGTCATATTTTATTTTTTTAAATTATTATCTGTCTGGGAATTTAATCTAAGATTTTTGAACTTCACTATACATTCTTAGCATTCTGTAATTCAGTAAAGATGAAAAACGAGCGTTGAGATTAAACATAAGATCATCTGTAGAAAAAGTGCGCCTACACTAACATATTTATACAAGTAAAAACCAAAGTTTAAGTGCTTTTTATCGCCCCAATGACGAATTTGTTGCTGCGGGCTTTAGCTTCTCATTATTTTATTAACTGATTGTGTTTTTGTTGAGTTAAAAGTTTGAAACACCACAAACCACAATATATAGTCCAGTCAGGTTAGTATTAAAGGTGGATGTAAGAGCGGTAGGCGAGTTTTTTAATGGAATCCTTCAAAAATGACAATCAATTACCTCCACCGGTTTTTAGGCTGTGCTAATTGCACAATAACAGTTTATAGCCAAAACAACCAAAAATGGGCCTGTTTTTCGCCATGTTTTCAAATTTTACTCGAAAAGTATTAAGTTTGTCGTGCATATTTAGGTATAGGAACAAAGTTATAGAGCGTAAAATTTGCTATAAAATTCCGTGGTTCAAAATGTAAAAATTCCTATCTCTGCAGCCACAGCGGACGAATAAGTAAAAAAAAATTGAAAAAACAGCCGTTTTTCAGACGCAAAATACGAATGCAATTTATGGAGCAATGTAAATCATTATTTGTCTCATAATACGTTATTTTTTCAAGAACTGAATGCAACAAACGCGGTTTCGATATCTTATTTAATTGCTGAGTAATCTAATTGTTAATAAACATTAAGTAAAAGAAATAAACATTGTTAGAACAAAGACATATGCCACAAAAACTTGTTTAAACTTACGATAATGTTTTTACACATACTAGAAGATTACAGCTATCATATGCAATGATTTAATCAACAATTTTTCCGGCTCAAATGACTCGGACGTTAGTTTGAAAAAGTGGTTAAAATTTTACCTTAGTAACAATTAAGATATCTGTGCGGTTTTTTATTTTAATTAAAATCTAAAAAAAACCCACTTGAAAAATTTGGAAAAACACAACTTTTGGCGTTTTGAACGTTCAATTCGGACCATTTAATCCCGAGTTATTGAACAATTAGATTACTCAGCAACTAAATAAGATATCGAAACCGCGTTTATTGCATTCAGTTCGTGAATAAATAACGTATTTTGAGACAAAAAATGATTTACATTGCTTCATAAATTGCATTCGTATTTTGTGTCTGAAAAACAGCTGTTTTTTCAATTTTTTTTACTTATTCATCCGCTGTGGTTGCAGGGATGGGATTTTTTACATTTTGAACCACGGAATTTTATAGCAAATTTTACGCTTTATAACTTTGTTTCCATACATATGCACGATAACTTCAATGCTTTTCGAGTAAAATTAGAAAACGTCGAAAAACAGGGCCATTTTTGGTTGTATTGGCTATAAACTGTTATTGTGCAATTAGCATAGCCTAAAAACCGGCGGAGGCAACGGATTATCATTAACCATAATATTATGTTTAAGGGATTCCATCAAAAATCTCGCCTACTGCTTTCACATCAATGTCTTGATAGTTTTTGGACTAATAGTCCGGTCAATTTAGCCAGAAAAACAGTGATCAAATAACAAAAATGTTCAAGTAAATTTTGTTTTCCAGATGATACGTTTAATTTTAACTTCGGTCAAGCCAAAGCGGCCTGCAACCAATTCAAAGAAGCCGAAGAGATATTTCTTTTAATTAACGATGTTCGAATAAAAAACGAATATGTCTATATATCAAATTTGACACGATGTTATGTTATGAACCATAAACCTCAACAAGCTTGGGAACTTTACAGTAAAATGGAAAAAGGACCCGAAGCTTTTAATCTGTTGTTAGTGATAGCTAACGATTGCTATAGAATGGGTGAATTTTGGTATGCAGCAAAAGCGTTTGATATGCTCGACAAAATCGAACCGAATCCTGAATTTTGGGAAGGTAAACGTGGCGCCATTGTTGGAGTCTTTCAAGTAAGCAAAATAATAATTATGATTGATGATAATTATTCAGTACAACTTGATAGTATTCACTACTAATCACGGTTTTAAATAAAAGAAGACCTTAACCAATGGTTCAATAAAACTAAGACCAAACCACAATAAATTTCCCCCAAAGGACACATATGATGCTACTAGTTTCGGTACATTATTATCGTCATCAGGCTACAATAGAAAGAAATAGTACACTTAATAAACAAAGATCTTATGAAGTTATGTTGGAATTATTTAAACCAGAACTATGAAAGATGAACATATAATTAAGAGTACAGATTTAGAATATTACGATTGTTGAAATTACATTTAAGAAATTGTTGAAATACAATTTTATTGTATTTCAACAAGTTCTGGTTTAAATAATTCTAACATAACTTCATAAGATCTTTGTTTATTAAGTATACCATTTCTTTCTATTGTAGCCTGATGATGGTAATAATGTACCGAAACTAGTAGCATCATATGTGTCCTTTGGGGGACTATAATAAAATTTGTTGTGGTTTGGACTTTGAGTTTTATTGAACCATTGGTTTGGATTTCATAAAACCACATTTGAGATATGGATGAGCTCTTGGAGTAAAAGAAGACCTCACACATCTAGTCATTTGTAAAATCTTATTTAAGGCGATTTTGGCCGCTTTGGTACCCTTTTTGATCTGTCTAATCACATCTGAGAGGCTCATTTTACCTTGTGTCTTTTATTAGAAGGCATATTCCCTATTCTGCTAGAATAGGGTATTTTCCTATGAGCGGAAAAAATTAAAAAAGAGTCGGAGCAGGTACTTTGTGGTACTATTATGCCAGAAATCATTTATTTCACACAAATAAATTGAACCAGTGATTTTTTATTAACTTAACAAAAATGGTAATTTTCAAATATTTACTCAGCGCGGGAAAATATGTGAGTTTATTGTGACGTAAGAGGTCTCGCTGCTTGCTTGTTTCTTATAGGCCAGCTCAGGTGGGCGGCCGCAGGTCGAGCCGATGGTTCCGATTCGGCTGGTCAATGATCTTGTCGCTCGGGATGCGGTAGGCGGAGCGACAAGATCACTGACGTCATAAAAAATCAGCGCTTTTTGGCGCGCTATTTAAATATAAAATTTTTAAAGTTGGTTTTGGCAACTTTCCCGCTTAGTAAAAAATTTGGAGTACTTAACTGAGGCCAGACAATCTTCTAATGGTGTTTAAAAAAAATTGTCAAATACCCTATTGAAATTGAATATAGCAATAGTGTTAGTATAGGTACCTACTCTAATCTACTTAAGAGAAAAAATCAGCGACATTACTGATTCTTGTGATTTTAGTGAAAAATTTATTCCAATAGGCTACAATAGGTAGTCATTGAAGCATGAGCGTAGAAAAGAGTTGAGACTCAATTATTTATCACTTCATTTTTGATGAATAAAAAGTGTAAAAATTGTTTTTCCTTCTTTGTAAAACAGTTCTCAGTTCACTTACCAGTGAGAGTAGGGTTGATTATAA
>CAJUYH010005266.1:0-23915 GCA_910591685.1 Galerucella tenella
CAATGACGTATGAGACAACGGAAACATTGGAATCCCGTTTTTTGTTAGTTTAAATTACTTTCGAAATATTACGGTTTCCTTGAAATCTTATGGTTAGGAAATCTATTTTCATCCACTATAAATAAAGAATGGAATTATATTTTTATGCAACATACCTAATGATTATGCCACATCGTAAACAGTATAAAATAAGATTAAATAAACAGTTCATTTTTTTGAAAATCCCTTCAATTTTGGTGCAATATAAATTTGCATTTAAAGGATTTCTTAAAAAAGTTAGCAGTCATTTTCCCACTCTGTAACTTTAAATGCATTACTGCTACTGTCATCTATTAATAGACGCAAATTTAGATTTAATAGGAAAATTTAAAAAGCTAGCATTGCATGTTGTTTGAATTACAGGTACCTTTTAAGATGGTTAACTAATTAATTTAATAGTTTTTCTTAAAATTCTATTTATGTTTTAATGTTTTCGTATACTCGTAATCTGTTTAACGAATTAATGGAGAGATATCGCAATCGCAGCCGGCATTCCCGTAAAATGTTGTTGAACTTTGCAATAAAAACTAGAGTTGTATGTATGTATGTATTTTGGGGTGACATTCACTGGATTAAATGAGACCTAAAAGATCTATTGTACCCCTTATTTCTACTTAGATTCTGGAGGAGTCTCAGAAACTAGTAGCTCCTTTAGTCCTATTTCCCGGAGGAATTTTAGGATATCTGCAGGCTTCAACTTAGGTAAATGTTCCTCTTCTATCCAGTAACCTCCCAGGTGCTGTGCTCTAGGATTCTGAAGTGCTGTACAGTTGGAAAGTATGTGGATGGAGGATTCTTCTTCCATGCCACAAAATATGCATCCTTCTTCCTCCACTATATTAAGCTTTTTCAGGTGCCCATTCAGGCGACAATGTCCCGTTAGGATCTCTGTTAAAACTCTTAGCGCAGTTTTGCTTTGACTTATGCATTCATTTGATCTCAACAGGTTGTAGTCACCCAGAAGAGTCTTTGATTGTATGAGCCCTACTAGATCTTTCCAATGATCAGATCCTCTCTTTTTCTCGGCTTCACCTATTTCTTCCAATATTACATTGTGGCTGATTCCGCAAAAGGGTTCAGACCCCCACAAAGGTATATCAGTCCCCCTCTTTGCTAGTTCATCTGCTATTTTATTTCCTTCTATTCCAGTGTGTCCTGGAATCCATAGTAAGGTGACTATATTGCTCTCGCTTAGTTCATTGAGTTTGTCTAGGCATTCCCACACCATTTTGGAACTGATTACAAAGAGCTCAGTGTTTTAATGGCTGCTTGACTATCCGACATTATGATAATCCTTTGTCTTCTGTATCCTTTATCAATATTGAACTGGGCGCACTTTCTTATGGCGTGGATTTCCGCTTGAAAGATACTTGGGGTTTTTCTCAAGCTTTCAGAGTGTTTGGTTCCTGGCCCGAACACTGCTATCCCAGTTCCTTCTATTGCTTTTGAGCCGTCTGTTTACTATTGAATGGCATTCTTTCCAAGTCTGGTAATGGTATTTGGATCCCATTCCTACTTGTTGCTTAATTCCGTACACTTTCAACCACCATTTGTAGAGGGGTGAGGTTGAGAATCACTTCCATGCCTGCCGTTCTCTAGAGTTATTGCATAACATAATTATGGTCTATTTCTGCGACTGAGGCTAATTATCGACACCGGGAACACTGATCAGTGTTCCAACCAGTGGTAGGGGTCTTTATCAAGCTCAACATCCATGGACACGGGACAGTTTGCGGGCTGTGATATGCTACTCCACTGCAGGCTTTAGGGGGCTCTACGACGGTGTTTTCCCAGTGGTCACCCTTCCAAGTGCTAACCGCGCTCGACACTGCTTCACTGTAATTATCGCTTTATTAGGGTTCCCATACAGGAAAACAAGCAAAAGTTGTTAGGTTACATTGTTCTTTTTTTCATTTTAATTAATTTATTGTGGGATTTTGATTTGATTTTCATGAAAATTACGTTTCCCCTTATTAGCGGAACCCATAAAATAGCTTCTGTATGTTCCTTACTTATTCTTTTTGCCTATTTTTTGGGAATTAAACCACAATATTATGTTTCTATATTTCGTTTCGGTAGCGTTTCAGTTACCGTTGTCAAGATTAATAGCTTGCGATACCTTTCTTTATAAGTTAAATCACAAAACCGCTTCTAAAAAGTTTACCGACTTCAAAAGAATGTAAATACGCATCAGCAGCAGCATCAATGTTATCTCGAACGCGGTAATTTAACCGCGTGCTAACCCAAATTGAATTTGATCCAATGATTGTTGTGGCTTGTGCCAATTGTTGATAAGAGAATTCCCTTTTGCTCTTTTGTCTTTTGCTATCTTTTATTTTAAAATTCGCTTATTATTGCATACAATGTGGCGACAAATCAGCATTTTTTTTTATTTAAAGTAACACGAGATGGTAGCCAGGTGGGTTATAAGGTCATAGAACCTCTGGTTAAGCTTCTAGTTGGCATATATTAATGTAGACATTAAAATTGGGGAGGTCATTTGTATTTTTTATTGAGGCATGTATGTTTGCAAAACAATTTCCTTATTGGGATTTAATTTTTAAATATTTCTATTCTCTCCGAGTGTGACTGCAGCGATATGAACTATAAACTATAAAGGAGGCTGCTCTACTAGAGTGTGTTATCTAGGTATGTCGACATAACTTTGTGAAAAAAGGTATTTGTTAACGGAAAAATCAAAAAATTTTCCTAATAAAAAAAATAAGCGACAATTAGTATTATTTTACTTGTGCCAATGTAACGAAAAACAAGTAATAATTAATAAAAAATAAAAATGCATAATATTGCATTTACTTTAAATATAGCAAAGTCCAAAAATAATAAACGGCAAGTAATAAAAATTGAAAAATCAATTCTCTTAATAAAATTTCGAGATTTACTGCTTTGACTTGTTTCATTGCATAATAGTATATTATATACCAAGGTGGTGAAGACTACTATTATTAACCAAGTACCAAAATTATTTTGCGAAGGGCTTTGCCCCGAGCGGAATAAGGTGCGAGGTTTATAAATGTCTTCACCACCATGGTGAATATACAATTTTTTCCACTACTAGCAAAATTTTAGACAAAAATTTAAAAAAAAATCACAAACGCGCCACGAGAAGCGTTTACCCCGTCGTCTGACTAACAAGTACACTGTCAGTTTTCGATATATTATGAACTTACTAGTTATGTCATCAGTCATTATTGGTTGAGCACGAATTTTAAACTAATGGCATTTTATGTTGATAGGTAATTTCAAGCAGCAAATATGTTAAAGACAATCTCCTGGGTATACAAAATTATGTTGCACAAGTTTCTGTTGAACTACTATCCCTGAATTCTCAAAATATTTGAATTTGTCCATTTTCGACCTAGATTAGTAGTAGAAAAAATTATTAACCACTAATAGAGAAATTCAGCTTCTCAATTGGCAAGAAGAAGAAATAATTGTCAACTTCACAGCTAGCAGTAGAAAAAACATTTTAATTACATTTAAGGATAATGTAAGGTGTTGTGAACAGATCGAACTCTCTCCCGTGTGAAACATACAATTTTTTCTTCGATTATTTCTACAGTGTATTCGGAAAAATCAAATTAAATTGAAAACTTTCTTATAACAATTTTTTATAATATGCCTTATTTAATTCACTAATTTTCTTTTTCAGGTAAGTACTTAAGTCGATTATTTATCACCCAAATCGGTAAGTACGTCCCATAACTGTCATCTGTATGGCAAACAGCAAGTTCACATAAATTACGCTTAAACCGGTCCTGTCAGTTTTAAATGAGCCGGTTCCTAAGCCAAAAAAATATAACGCCCACATTGTTTTTTTTGTTAAATTTATGGTTGAAATATATTAGTATGCGCCAGATTGCTTGTATTACCAATTTTGGAAAAAGTGTTAATTTAACATTTTAAACGGAATAAAGAAGATTTAACGGATAAGGCGTTTGTGTAGGTTTTCGCTAATGTTTTCACAGTAAATGCAATGCAGTTTTATTTAATTCAACATTCTTGGATGTTAAAGGAAATAACAGGTGATCTCATAATATTAAATGATCGATACTCGATGGACTGATGGACACGCTGAGGCAGCTATTGAACTACCAAGGAGTAGGTTGAGGAAGATAGCAGGACTCCTAACAGGGCACTGCTGTATGAGGAAGCACCTCTACAATCTAGGAGTAGAGGAAAGTTCCCTATGTAGGGGTTGCGGCATGACTGATGAAACGTCAGTTCATGTTCTCTTAGAGTGTCCACACTGGGCTGTATTACGCAGGCGAATCTTCGGAGTCACTGTCATGGCTCCTGGGGACACAAGCAGGCATCCACTGAAAAAGGTTGTGGCCTTTATTGAAGGGCTCGGCTTCATGGATGACTAGGTAGCAGGAATGGCACAATGGGCCCGCCAGTGGCCTCAGTGCCGGAACCGTGACTTTAGTTTGGCTAGGTCAAGGCTCGCCTGCACATTCTGTAGTAGTAGTAGTAGTAGTAGTAGTAGTACTCGATTCTTCACTTACGATTTATAAAAGTAAAGAGTAAAGCTGTAAAGAGAGCTTCCACAAATGGATAAACAACCAGGCATTGCGCTGGTGGTATGAAACCACAGGACTCTAAATTATTCCTTGAAAGCCCTTAGGACAAACTGTCATACGACCTACTATGTCAAAGTCGAGAAACGAAGAGAATGATGGTGGGAATGCTGACCGGACATTGCAGGATAAGGAAACATAAGCACACAATGGGCTTGTTCAAGAAAAAAAAATTATTTCTAGTTAATAATAGAAACTCATTTTAAACAGATTCCCAGAATTTTAGATTTTTCCGCGAACGTTTAAGCCCTCAAATTAATTAAAGAAATTGGATTGAACGAAAACGGGGCGTGGTTACCTGTGACGTCACATTGCATATGCTATACCTAACGTCTGAAACACCGCGAGTCGAGAGCTGTGTATATTGTATCGTTTTGTGTAAGAAAAAAAACGCTGGACTGTTGACTGTTCCTACTGTTTCGTTATTTTATTGTGAAGGGAGTGAGAAAAAAGTGGTGAATGAATACTATTTGATTCCCGACTGTCCTAACACATCCAAGAATGCACCAGAAAAATATATATACATTAAAACAGTGAGCAGTGGAACAGTTAAATTAAATCCTTGAGTAGTACCGAGATTGTTTGACTGTCTAAAAAATAGAGTAACAATGCATAGTTCAAAGCCACGGTCACAGTTTTTACAAGTTAAGCTCAGAAAATAGAGCCTCTGATGATGATAAAGTAGAGGAAGAAAATCTAATGGATATCACACGAATGGAACCTATATCTCGGGAAATAGGAGTTCAGGCTTGCATTAAGGCTTATGTACGTTCCAAAGCGATTCAATGCGGGGGCGAAGGTTTTTATATATGGAAAATGGCTAAAAAGAGAAAATGCACTAGCAATGAGATCGTTCAAAAGAAATCGTGAATGGAAAAAGAAGGAAAACCTATGAACGAAGAGTTTTCAATGTCCACTAGCGGTCCTTCTTCTACATTTAGCTCGTCAGAATTAAGTATGTCAGATCCGAATAGCTCATTTTATCTAGACACCAATAGGACAGACGAAATAGGATATTTTATTTGATAGAAAAAAAATCCAAAGCTTTATTTGGGAGTTTCGAGTCATTCATTATTTGTTGTGAGATTGTTAACTAAAAAAATGTGAGCTGGACAAGCTTGATATCTTTTCAACCTTAAAAAAGATCAAATTGAATTTACCTTATAGGATATTAGGAGACGATTTTGGTGTGGAACTTTCCAGAGTATGTGGCATTATACAAAAAACTACACCGTTATTAGCCAGTTACCTTTACCCATTTGTGCAAGTTAAGAAAAGACTTCCTACTCCCTCCAGACGCAGATATAAAAATGTACAATGTATTATAGATTTTTTTGAAATTTCGATTCAGAAACCAAGTGTGAATTCTTTGTTTCTATTAATGTAGTCCCTCACCATAAAGATATCGACTTCAGGTGAATTTGCAAAATCTGCTTCAATAAATCCAGTATCTACTGAGGACATCTTTAATAGCAAAAATCACTAACACTTTTAAAATTTAAAGATATTGCAGCTGTAACCAACTTTCTTATGTGAAACGCAGCGGTATACAGAGCACAATATGCAATGTGACGTCACAGTCGGTTCTGTCGCTTTTTAAGGGAGCTCCATTTTCAACCTCTAATATCTAGGTAGTGGGGAAAGTTCAAGAGCTGAAAATTTCACCAGTTATTTTGATGATTTAGTTTTACAAAATAACGTAAGAAAAACCCAGAAAATATTTCTTTGATAACAAGCCCATTCGCCTAGCACAGGGATGGCGAACCTTTTTTGATGGCCAAAATTTCATAAAAATTCTTTCTTAAACAGGCAACGTGTCCCAATAGTGCCCCAGCCGATTTTTGAAAGTGTTCAAGGTCAAACGTGTTCAAATTGGAAGTTAGCTTTCCTATTTACCTAATTTGCAATGAAAATTCACCGTTTTTAATGGAGCACTAACCGTTTTATCAAAATTAATGTTAAACATTCGATCAAAATTTATGTTAAAATTAATTAATAGATGCACAGGAGACATTTCTGTGTTTTTCTGTCTTTCTTTGCGCTGCGCGAGAGAGCAGACCGAGTCAGCGCTCGCAAATTTTTTACTTATATAATTTTGTTTTTGTGCGTGCCATCAAAATTTTCAAACGTGCCATAGGTTTGCCATCCCTGGCCTCGCAGATGACAGCCTATGCAGGTTCTGCCAAGAAGAAGACGAAACCGCGGAGCACATACTCTGTGAGTGCGAAGGTCTAGCAAGGGTGCGGTTTCACTTACTCGGAGAAGAAAAAACCGAGGGCAAGGAGCTACGCAATGGAGGCGGTTCCAGGCTAATAAGTCTAATAGAAAGGATTCTAATATAATCTACCATTTATAATAAGCATAAATCTCCCACTGCACTTCCTAGAATTACTACAAAAAAATCTTACGATTTAATACTATATACAGATGCATCCAAAACTGACTCGGTGTTGGTTGTGCAGTTACCACGAAGCATGAACTCTTAAGCTCCAGCACTCTACCTTCAGTGTGTAGCGTCCACACAGGCGAGCTTCAAAGCATTTTTCAAGCTTTTAAATGGATCTACCTATCTCATCCAATCAACAAAGATGTTTTATTGATTATTTAAAACTGCTGTAAAAGCGCTACTATTGCTTGTGTATAGGTTTGTTGCAACTGGCGTTCTGTAATGGTTTCACAAAATTGAATTGAAGATCAACTCTAACACCCCTACCAGAAGGTTAAGTTTGTATAATAAATATATGTAATACGCTCGAAATATGAAATATAACAGTCCTAAGTATTTTAAATACTGATATTTAAAAGACTTGTTCAAACATTTATATTCAATCTTAAATGTAGCTGCCTATAATTTCTTCAAAATAAAATCCAACATTTCAACGACCTTCGGTTTTTTTCTACGATTTTTTTGCTATTCAATTCCGTAATTCGATTTCAATGGAATAATCAATAGATTCTTTGTGTTGCAAACTAAATAATTGTATACATTAAACACTGGCTACTTCTCGGTAAATTTTTATTAGCTTAAATTTGAAATACAAAGCGGTTTTTGGTTTGATTTATTCAATACCTACTATTTTTAATTGGATATACCAAATTATTTCGACACAAAAATAAACGATTGAGGTCAAGTAATTAGTATTTTCTGTATAAATCCGTGCGAGGCTCAATCGAAACTTTATTTTGTTCTCCCTATTAATATGGGTACATAATAAAATATTGATTGATACGGTACTGGCAGAATTCGTATTCAAAGAAGACGAGTGTGAATATAGTTCGGCTCAAAATATATCGTTCGCTTCTATTGCCATAAATAACATATTATCCACTTAACTATAAATGGTTATGTTAGTTAATAGAACTCACTTTGGATTTGTTGAAATGGTTCAACGTAAGCACTAAAGCTGGCCATATACGGACCGCATGCTGCAGTCGAAACCGACTGCTCTAGAGCGGTCGCGTTGAAGTCGTACACGACCGCATAATGAAGTCGACCACGACTGCTTGGAAAAGTTGAGTTCGACCGCAAAATAATAACTATAGTCTAACAAACAATTGGAGAAGGTGACTAAGAGCTGTTCACGTGCTTTATTATTGCAAAATGCATATGATCATGCATATGAATCACCTTCTCCAATTGTTCGTTAGACTATAGCGTCTAGCCGGTCACATAGCATGGCTCCCGAACGAGAGCTTATTTACCCGACTCGGCACCAACGTTGTCAAGTTTAATTTATTGTAACTCGGCAATCCCCAAATTTAGTAGTTGAAGTGCGCATGCGTCCAGGCGGCCTTTAACCTTCTATTCGATTTAATTGAATGTAAGCAGATTAGCCCAGCTGGTAGGATACTGAGCCTAGAGCCCAGAGGTTCGAGGTCGTAGGTCGGTTAGGACTTGGGTTTTTTTGTTTTCTTATTTATTTTCTGATATTTTTATACATAGTTACACTTTTATCAACCGGGTTTGGGTCTGGGTTTTCTTGTTTTTTTTTTCAGTTTTCTATTTCTTATTTTCTGATATTTACAAATTTACTTCAATATTGTTATGTTACTACCTACTTAATTTGACAACGTTGGCGCCTATCGTTCATCTTCGGGAGCCATGCTATGTGACCGGCTAGACGCTAGTAAAATAATACTGATGCGAGTTCATTTACAAGATGTATTTCGATGAAGAAACACACCGTAGTATGTGGGTGCGTTCAATACTACAATGAAGAGAACAGTATGGAATATTTCATACTTTGTATCCCCAGCTGAGAGAAGACATTAAAAAGTTTTTCAACCACTTTAGAATGTCCGTGGTTTCATTTGATGAATTAGTTAGTATTTTAAGCCATAACATACAACGGACAGATTCCAAAATGAGGAAAAGTATTGCACCTGAAGAAAGGATTAGCAACCGCTTGTGGCGGTCCGTGTATGGTGGGTCCGGCTGCTCCGACCGCTCAGCTGTCCGCTTATTGCGGATATGAATTTACTATGGAAACTGCAGATCACCGTGCGGCGACCGCATCTTGCAGTCGGTCCGTCTAGGCCAACCTAAATATTAATAAAATAATTAATATAAACAGCTACACAATTAATTTTTTGGAACGGAACGTTTCGTCTCGTCACGTATGTCTCAATATTCGCTTTGCTTTATCAGTGTCAACAACGCTATTTTGTATTTACTTTAAAAATATTAAATTCTACAGATGATTTGTTCGTTATAACTTTCGATTTTTAACAAAAAAAAAACGTTAAATAACCGGTTAGATCTTCTGCATAATATGTTAAACTATCCAGCTTTGTTACCAACGGTTATTTAGATAATGGAATTTGAAAATAACCTGTCTGTGACTCATCACAAGTTCATACATTTGATTGTTGTTAATCGCATTACCGATATGGTGACCTAAAGATAGACATGGGATTTAATAGAGTGAGGTAAATTTAACGATCGTAAAAGTAAGAAAAGTTTTATATGCTAATTTGGGATAGGATGGGTATTAAATAAATGGAGAGCTGTGGGCCGTGGAGGTATACACCTTCTAAAGTAAATATGAAGACATTAAAAATAAGCAAGGTTGTCAGATGTATTATACAGACGGGTCAAAGACGTTAGACGGTATAGTAGGGCTAAAGCAAGGGATAGCCTTCCCAGTAAGCCTATCAAGGAATGTCACAATTTTCCAAGTGGAAATGACGGCGATTCACCACTGTGTGGAAGAAATTAAAAGGCAGAAGAGAACATATCGTTCAATTGCCATCTTCACAGACAGCCAAGCAGCGCTAAAGGCACTCAACTCCGTAGAGGTCAATTCTAAGCTAGTATGGGATTGTGTGCGGGCCCTAAACACACTGAGTGAGCGTAGCAATGTTACGGTAGCCTGGGTACTGGGGCACGAGGGTCATAAGAGCAACCAACGAAAGAGCGGATGAAATTGCCAAACAAGGCTTATCAATGCCATTCGTTGGGCCGGAACCCTTCTGCGGCGTTGCAAAAACCATAACAAGAATAGGAACAAAGAAGTGGGTCGCCCACAAATCTCTGAAATGGTGGAGGAACTCACCAGGACAGAGGCAAGCGAAACAGTTCATATTATAACACTCGCCAAAATTTACAGCAGATCTGATGGCCAAAGATAGGAAAACTGTCAAAGCTGTAGTGGGTCTGTTAACGGGGCATTGTAAGCTCAATAGGCATTTAAAGCTGATGGGATTGATAAACGAAGATATGTGCAGGTTTTGTCACCTAGAAGAAGAAACGGCAGAAGACATTCTATGTTAGTGCGGTTTTTTGCATTAGGAAAAGATAAACCATCGGCAGAGAGCTATATGAAAGGTTCAGTCTCCACACTAATAGACTTTTCAAAAAGAGTCAGGCTGGAGAATGTAATCTAGAGTTTAGAGGACCACAATAGATCTGAAAAGTTCGCAGTGGCATATGCCAAAAGCCACCTCATAAAATCTATCTATCCATCTATCAGATGGTATTTTCTAAAATTGTAAGTTCACTATGCAAATATTTTCCTCACGTCAGTGAACTGTTAGTTCGTGACGTTCTTAGAAAGCTAATTAAGAAATATTTGCACTAGGTTAAATGGAGACAAGATGTCAAATAAAAATAAATTCCTGTGGAACAAATACGAAAAGGAGATTACATACAAAGCAAAAATGGCTCTAATGGTGTGCAAGAGCCTGGCAGGGAGAAATTGGGCTTGTAACAAGTCCTGAGAAGGGGTACACAGCCTTAGTGAGACCAATCATCACTAATGCGTTGACTTAAAAACATCCTCACAGAAGCATTTGCAGACGATTTGATTATTATGACGGGGACAAAAGAGTGAGTACCTACAACAGAACTTAGACACTTGGTATAACTTTAAAAAGAAAATGGGATGAACTTAAAAATGTAGAAACAGTAGAGAAATGAAGATTACAATAGATGGAACAAATATATTGATCAGGTGAAAAGCTTGAAATAATTTGGAGTGGAAATTCAAGAAAATTGAGAACAAGATATTGAAATTCATAATAGGATATAACACTTTGAAATTATACTATGCGATGAACAGGTCATTTATACACAAAAAGTAAATATGAAAGAAAACTAAAATGATTGTTTATGAAACTATTTTTAGACCAATCCTTACATTTGGATGTGAATCATGGATGCTCACACAGTGGCAAAAGAGTGAAATTTAGGCCCTAGGAATCTCAGAAGAGTTAGGGGTGTCAATAAAATAAAATATAAAATGAGAAGTACAAAATTAAGAGAATACGTAGTAGTAGAAGCAATATTGGAATTTATTGAAAAACGACAACTTAGCTGATGGGGGCTTATCCAAAGATTGAATGATAAGAGGCCTGTCAAGCAAGTGTGGGAATTTAAGGTTCAAACAGCTAGAAAAAGGGGAAGACCGGAGTAAGCATGGGATGGAGTGATAGGAGATATAATGAAGAAACAAGGGACATGGTTAGTGGCCAAGGCGCTAGCAAATAACAAAAAAGCATGGGCAAATTCGTGTACAGACATTAAAAATATTTTTAACAATAGATACAGCAACATGTACCCTACGCCATGATAATAAATATATAATAATTGAAGTAGAATTAAAATATGAAAATAAAATAAAATTTATATATGTAACCCAAAAGATTAAAATGATTTTTGTTAATAAAATCAATATTATACCTACCTACCTAATAGCCAATATGTTTCAACATTTTAAGCTGCTTAATCGGTTTTTAGTTAACTATATAATAATATGTAAATATTGACAAATACATAATGGTTTTGTTTACCAGTCGATGGCGAGATAATTTTTTCATTGTTCACTTTTAAATTTACAACTTGTAGAAAAAAAATACAAAATTAATTTCATGGTAATGTTATTCTCAATTAATACGTTCTTGATTCATTTTATTATTCATGACAAATTTTACTCAATTGTTTGCAGAAATACTAGAAGTTGTTTCATATTTAAAATTCAGATCAAGAAGGCTTCAGGCCGATCCGAATCATAGAAGTGGGTGTGGTAGAATACTTGTTTGGGTAGATGTTAGTTGAGCAGGTTTGGAAATATCGTTATTGACGTTAGTAACGTTTTTTTCTTTAAAATTCTCTAATATAAAAAATAATTATTAGAAATATCTAGTATGGCGAGTACTAAGTAAGCATTTCCATAACTTGAAATGCTGTGTGCATTTTAAATGCCATCAGCAACAATTCATGGGCGTACATTTAATTATTTTAAGGGTATACCCATTTTTGTTTGTTTGAACAGGATTTCAATTTTGAATATTATTAAATAACTACCGATACCGATTAATCAGTTCTTTATTCCCATAAAGGTGAATTGTTTGAAAAAATCTCCATCCATCCATCATAGGCGTAAGATGGATTTTTTTCAAAAAATTGTATCAAAAAAGATGTATGGTTGAAATAATACCCTTCTTGGTGTGCGTCATCGATTGTTAATCTCCTTCTATCACATTAAGTAGGAAGAAATGGTAAAAAATGCAGGTCTGTAATTAATCATAATCAAAATATCACAATAATGAACCGTTTGAATGTTTTACAAACGTTAACCCTAATCTTTGAATTACAAAAATTTGATTGGTTGATGTTTAGATTACGCGCCAGCGCAACCTATCAATCGGGAACTCAAAATACTATGAAGGCGTTACTTTCGTAGCGGCAATGTGTCTTACGTCCTTTTCTACTGTCACACTGACAATTCTTGTCAGGTGTGTACTTTGTTGTTTACGGTCAATATTATTATTTATTTGAAGTGAATATTAATCTTATCGACAAAATCGACCCTGCACCTAATTATAATGACAATATTGAAAATCTTGATAAAACCATGTACATTTTCTCAACAAATGAAGAGGAAGTTATAAACATTATAAAATCGTTGAAAGACGAAAAATCACCTGGAATGGATGAAATAAGATCAAAAACACTAAAAGAAATTTCCAATGAAATTGTAGCGCCATTGACTTTTTTAATAAATAAATGTTTAAGTGCTGGTACTTTTCCCATATCACTAAAAATAGGCTTAATCAAACCTATATATAAAAATGGAGATAAGAAACTAACTACAAATTATAGACCTATAACATTAACATCATCTATTAGCAAAATTCTGGAAAAAATATTTAAAAACCGCTTAGTAAATTTTTTAGAAAAATATAATATACTTTCTACTAACCAGTATGGCTTTCGAAAGGGAAAAGCCACAGAGGATGCTATTATGTATCTGGTGAAAAACGTCTACAATGCATTGGATAAACGACAACCTTCATTATGTGTCTTTGTTGACCTATCTAAAGCCTTTGACATAGTAGATCATGAACTATTGCTTAAAAAGTTACATTTTTATGGAATAAGAGGTGTTGCATATGATTTTGTCAGGAGTTTTTTAAGTAACAGAATACAATATGTTCAGGTTGCTGATGTCATGAGTGAAGCTAAAACTGTTATTTTTGGTGTACCCCAAGGTACTGTACTAGGACCAGTTCTATTTACAGTGTACATTAACAGCTTACTACATCTAAATTCTAAAGTCAGAATCATAAGTTTTGCTGATGACGCCGCCATATTTTATACTGAGAAAACGTGGAGAGCACTCAAGAACACAGCAGAAAAAGATTTCCAAACTGTGACAAAATGGCTTGAATATAACAAACTTACACTAAATGTCGATAAAACAAAGTATATGCCATTTGCATCCTATACCACAGGCCTTCCAAATTTTGGTTCACTCGAAATTCATGAGAATATGAAAATACCTGAAGCAGAAAGCATTAAGTACTTAGGTGTTATAATAGATCGTCATCTAAAATGGGATCTGCATATTAAAAGTATAGTTCTAAAATCTAAAATTACGAGGTCTCCTGTCTAAATTTAGATACTTGACAGAATTATTAGATATTCATAACTTGAAAACTATTTATTACTCATTAGTACAATCCCAAATCATCTACGGAATTCTTGCATGGGGAGGAGTCAATAACTGCCACCTACAAAAATTAAATGTTATTCAAAAATGGATAATGAGAATAATTTTTCGAAAAAATATCACTTTTTCTAGTCAAGATATTTATAATCTAAGTGGTTTTATGGATGCTAGACAAATTTATTGTATGAAAATGTTGTACTTTCATAAAAATAAAAATCAACTGATTTGTCCAGAACACCTTCATGAAACTCGTTATAAGAAAAATGTATATATCCTACCTAGACGAGATAAAGCTATAGGGCAGCGTTGTTTTGACTACTTGGGTCCTAAACTTTATAATCAAGTTCCTATAGAATTCAAAAACTTAAGAAATTTTAAACATTTTGAATCAAAAATTAAAAATTGGATATTAACTCTAAATGAAGATATGTTAAATAAAATGATCAATAACCAGTAATATTCACTTACCACACATAATGTACTTAAAACCTGATAATGTTTAAAAAAAAAAAAAAAAAAAAAAACCCGATGATGTTCTAAAAATACGATGATGTCCTAAAAACCCGATGATGACCTAAAAAACCCGATGATGTCCTAAAAACCCGATTATGTCCTAACACCAAAATATACATGTGTCATAAATTAATGTAACCATTTATGAGCATATTATCACGTACAAGCTGTAAGAAGCGTCCAGCTACTTACAGCTTCAGTGATTTTTAATTTTTTGTTTACATTTACTTAACCTGTACTATTTTATATTTTATATTTTTTATATTTAGTAAATAAACATTATTATTATTATTATTATTGTTATTATTGTTATATTTATTTAATAAATACAAAAATATATCTAGATACACGAAAAAACATCAGAATTTTGAAAAATCTGAAATATTTTCAGTTAGAAAAAGATGCTGGTAATTATTGATTCGAATTTGGCTGAATACGATCCTGATGATTATATTTATCAAATTTTAGGTTAGCTATGTCAAAATAGCAAATAAAATAAACGACATGCCGAAAACCCGGATATACGTCACAGTCGATGACGCACACCAAGAAGGGTATTATTTCAACTATATCTCAATTGCCACTAAAGAACCAGAAAAGTAATTTCTGGCAAAAACATAACAATCTGTACTGACAGTAAACAAGCCCTATTAGCCTTGAACAAACAACGTGTTATATCGGGGCTACCTATTATAGTGCCACCAAGATTTAGCTAACCCTCGGCAGATAACAATATTATCCTAAGGTGGGTTAAAGGGCATGACAGGAGTAGAGGTAATCGCATTGCCGATTCTTTAGCCAGGGAAGCGGCTGGACTAAAAATTCTAGGACCCAGTGACGTCGTGACCTGACGACTTCGACAATTGCGGAACTAGCCAAACGTTACACTAATGCTCAATGCCTTAAGAGATGGGACGGAATCAAAGGATGCAGTCTTGCCAGGATCACCTTGGGCGACCCTGGGAAGCTGGCGTCGAAGAAATATTTGGCGATGACCAGGAAAACCTTCGTTTAACAGTAGGATTTCTTACTGGCGACTGTCAACTAAGGAAAAACCTCCATACTAGGGGGCTAGTGGACACACCTCTATGTAGAATGTGGAACGGGAAGATGAAACTGTCATGCGAATGTCCTGAGTTATCGTCAATAAGAGAGTGTGTGTTCGGTGAGTCTTGGTCTACACCTGCCGATATGAAGGAGATGTCTCCTAGTGACCTGTCCACCTTCCTGGGAAGGACAGGATGGACGATGACCTAGGAGGACAACTCCTCGGGAGCCAACACTCCTTTACAGATACAGATGTATCGTAATTTCTATTTTTTTATCAAACATAGTTTATTATAATGAACAATATGGCGGAATCAGATTATAATATTTGACTATTTATTGTTTATTATTCTTAATAACAATAAGTTTTTTACGCGCATGCAATTTAAGGCCATCTCACACCCAGTTCTTTTTAAGACATTAGTAAGAGAGAGGCTGCAACAATTTTTCCTACTTTTTAGCAGAAAATTAATTTTTACAATTTTATTTATTATTACAATATAATATAATTCTTCTTCTTAATAGTTTTGTAATTTATGATTTTCATTCACCATCCAGGTCCTGATTAAAAAAACAAGGTATTTAAATAAATAAAATCGTTCAACTAGGAGTGCTTAAATGTCAGGTGGTGTACGTACGGTAGAAGCTACTTACTCACGAGTATGAACAAGATTATCTGTCGGTGGTCAAGCAATTAATTAACAACTCCGTCGGTAGTCGCGTGGCGTTTAACGCTCGCCGGTCTCGGCGGTCTCCCAGTTCAGTACTGACGAAGCTTATAGAGTAGTACGTGAACCAAAATCCGCTTGGACCGCTTGGCTACCTACATGTTGCGGAGCTTTCATATTTCTAATAAAATTTTCGTTATGTGAACTTAAACGTGAGGACGTAGGAAAACAAAAAATATACAAAACATAATTGTGCAAGGTCGAATTTGGTAGATGCCCCTTAAGGATGTTCCATTTTGCTATTGGCACTTCGATGTTCTGAACGCCTCGAAATTCTTCTCAAATTCCACCCACAAACTTGGAATTCTGATATCAGAATGTCTTGTTAATATGCATATTACCTAACCTATAAATTTTCCAATATTTCACACACAAATTCATATTATGTTCAAAGCAAACGTTTCCACACAACTATAATTAAAAATTAATGACAATATGAAGCCATAGAACCAACAGCTTAATTAATATAAATACTTAGAATTCCATAGAAGCACAAAAAAGTATATAGTACGAGGAAGGAACTGTGGTCACTCTGTCAATATGTTTCATAAGCCACAATGTGTTTATTTGGTTGGGATATGTAACGCTTGGTTTAACAGGATAGCATAATTACATGCTCTTGGGCATGAAAAAGTTAATTAAATTAACAACTCCGTCGGTAGTCGCGTGGGGACCAAATTTTGGTCCCCAAAGATGACGTCACGAAATTTCAAAAAGTAATTTGGTCCCCATGGCTGACAGGTATAAATTCCCTATAAGTAATTTCGTCCCCGCAATCAGGTATATACTTTCGGTTCAAAGAAGAAATAAAATCAAAACATGAAAATAGTTAAAGGTTTTAATTTCAACTCTATGGCATGAACATATAAATAATTTTTACACAAATAAGAATTTCAAAATTTTACACATTTAAATGAAATACATGTTAAAAAATGAGTTCTATCTATTTCAGAGTTTTTGTATTTTTCTATAAGGTTTTCAATAAATTTTTGACGATTTCTAATTTTAGGGTCTCTTACATAACGTTTCAAATGACAACTTTGCAACTTGATATAAGTTTCGATTTGGAATTCATTTAATTTCTCAAGAAATGTTATTTTATTTGGATGTTCTTTGTAAAATGAATCGTTAAAAGTTCTGTGAAAAGCTTCGCAAGCGTTTGTTGTTCGCGTGAGATCAGACGAATTTTTGGCCCAAATTGTCGGTGGAAAAAGAGATTCTTCATCAACATAATTCTCGATTAGATAATCAGCGTACTTCTCCAATCTCATGTCATATGGTCTATTTTCGAATAGTTCGAACGCAACGCAATCACCGACTTCATTAGGATCTAAATAAGTAAGACCAAAAGTCAAGTGCAACCACCGACCAATATCACTGCTCGCATCGTTATATTCCACAACTATGATAGTTTTAATTTTCCGGAACCATGCCTGGGCGAGATGAAATCTGCATCCGATGATTTGGGTGGAAGGCCAAACTTTTCGAACGGCTTTATGTATGGCCATTTCAAAATCACACAATATTTCCTTAAAATCGAAGTTAATATTAATTTTGGAGCACTTATCTTGAACCAAAAGAAACAGTCTTTCGTATGTTTCCGATTTTTTATTGGGTAGAAGGCATACCATTAAAGGTATGTAATGTCCGTGTAAAAAACCGTGAATTGTAAACATGTGTGTGAAATATTTGGCACAATAATCAAATGTGCCGTCGACGTAGATTCGTTGCGTTTTCCGCAGAGCTTCAAGATTTGAAAGACACGTAAACACAATGATATTATTTAACACACAATTAATAAAAAGGAATTGTTCATGACGCGAAGTTTTTACGTCAATCGAATTCAAAATTTCATGTACATCGTTAATATTTTTCGGAAGCGCTGGTATAAACTTACGTCGACTATTATACATATTCTTCCTAACGTACTCGACGTCCCTGGTTGTTAGTGTCGCTGGTAAATTTTCTTTCAATGCCATACGTATAATTTTTGACGGTTTTTCAGAAATATCGTCAACAGCTTTTCTCTTGCAAACTGCAGAAACTGTTTGCCTATTTAACGTTGAAATGTCCGCAAGATGACAGTGTTCGGATGAAGTTTTAGTCACGAATATTGCACTTGATACACCTAATGTATAGATACAGGCCTTACATTTTCTGTTGGTACATTTCCAACAAGTTTCTTCTGAAGTTTTCAGTTTTTTGTGGAAATTAAACTTGTAACCGTTAACTACAAGTAGATCCTTGCCACGATTACTTTTAATAGTTTTCACCTCCATAATTTGCTTTCTCACAACAATTCACACGTACTCAAACTAAGTAATAATTCAAATGATTGCAAATTATAATAATATAAGTAATGGTTTTATATCCGTCTAAACACCTGTTATTCCTAAAAATTTCCAAGAAGCAGAAATAATTATATTTTAGTTTGGGGGCGAAATTACCAGCCGGATTATCGAAGTGCCTGGCTAGCAAAGGATTAACACAGGTAGCGGGGACCAAATTACCCATCCCCACTACCGAAGCAGAGAGACAATATCAGTCATAGAAGGATAGAAAAGCGAGCGATGGATTTTTATCCGAAATTTTAGTGGTAGCAACCGAATTTCAATAAGGAATAGTACGGTCATAAGTAATTTGAGGATTCTGAGATTTCTATATAGTATTCATAAAGCTTCAAATTAGACTTCTTATCAATTAGTTTTTCCATTTAATCCATATTTAATTCGTTACAAGGGCTCAAACTTTGCTTAATATGTGTAATTACCTCATGATTCGTATTTTTTTCAACAAAATTTGGTTAGCATTTCAAAGTTTTTATTCGATGAGAATTCTCTAAGTTCAACATTAATCTACATGATATTTTTCTTTCTTAATTTTCAATACATCCACTACCTCAAAATTCTTTGCCAAAAATATTTCGATATTTTCTCAAATCGCTGCCGATAGATTCCCCTTAAATTTCCCTAGATAGGTAAAATGTTGATTGGCCACTTAAGAAAAGTCAAGCTAACAAAATGATCTCAATAAATATGGGAAAAATATAATAAATTCATCTACGTGTGGTCTCCTACAAGATTAATGTGCTTGACCCAGAAAATATTCTATTATTACTTCATTTATGCTTCATTTTAATACCCACATTGAGCAGTGATGGTATGCAGTCACGTTTTTATTATTACAAGGGATGTCGGGCAAAAATTTTAAGTACGTGAAATATGAAATAAATCCAACACACATTAATGATGCATCTCATGTTCAAATCTCACTGTTACATTATTAAACTAACTCAACATAGATAGGTATATCGATTTAAAAATATTATTACAGCATGACCTTCAGGAGTACTCGGAATTTTAAAGTATAATGAGGTTGCTCGCTTGCACAATTTTATTTACAATTTACCTACATGATAAAAATAAATATTTTTTTTAATAATTTTGCTTTATAGAAGCGCTTAAAATGGGACCCCATGTATTTAAATAAACATTTTAATATTTTCTATTTAGCATTCCATGAATATTTCCACATTAATTGATAATAAAAACAGAAGAATTTGTTGTTTATGTTCAACTATATAGATAGTGATAAAGTGTTATATCGATTGCAACTGGTGCCGCCTGGCATTTAGAACAAATATTTCAAAGATAAATATTCCATTGTTTAATAATATTTAAACAATTCTTAGATTAAGGTTACCAGAGATGTCACAGATCTACAGCAAGGATACAAAGGCCGACAAAAATGTTCTCAGTTGGTACCAGCAATGTCCAAGAAGAACAAGTGAAGAATAACGAAAGGAAACTGAAAATTTGGAATGCTTTAGTAACTGATGAAATGAAAATACTGTCAATGAAAAATACAGATTAGAATCTATAATCACCATATAAAAAAAATCCTTCGCTGCGTCTCTCTGTCTGTTCGCGATAAACTCAAAAACTTGTGACCTTTTAATATTCATATTAAAATTTCATATTTTTTTTCTTTTATTTAGTAAAATAAATGATAAAAATACACGAAGATATGAACTAAAAATCAAATAAAATTCTGAAAATATAATTTTAACAATATTTATATAATTTTTTGGTAAATTCCGAGGTAAATTCTAAAACCGAACGTTAAATTTTCACATGTTTCAACTTCATATTATATTCATTTTATTTGCATTGTATTAATAAATTGAGAAAAATTATGAGCGATTTTTCAAAATTTAAATTTTGAACTGAAACTTCCAGAAACTCATTTTTTTCGGTCTACAAAATTATACGGCAACGAGAAAAAAAATTTTTGGAGTTTTCCCTTATAATGGGCTCTTAAGACATCAAAGGCCTACATTTTTTCACACAAAACTAAAAAAATAGTTGACGCAATTCTTTTAGTGCAGCTATCTAATCGTAGTTGTGTATGCGGAGCAAAACTCTGAAAGGTATTAATATTATTTTTGTCTACTCTCCAAACATGATTCTATATTGAATTTGATGTTACGTATTTCTTAAAAGGGCGTTCGGTTTAAACGGGATAAAAGACGTGAACTGAGCCCCATTCGATTTTTCATGAAAAATGAAATTTCAAAGCAAAAACCTAAATTCTATGAAAAAAAAATTATAACAATGAATAAAACAATCGCTTGATAATAAATGTTTGTCACTACTACATAAGTAACATGAAAAATACGTTATACTTGATTAATTTTCTTGTTCCAAAAATTATATTAATGGACGCCACGTTGTATATATTTATTTTACAATTGCTAATAAATATGTATACTTACCCTCAGAAAAACACAACACTCTTTCTTGATGATACTACCGACTAAAGCGTCAACAGGTGGTCAACATCGGTTGCCATCGTAAAAAAAAACCTCTCTGAAAGATAATTCAGTCAAAGATGTTAAAAATAATAAAATATTTGAAATTTATATTTCTATTTCTTCTTAATAAAACGATATATTAAGGTAGTGTTAATCGTCTGGTATTATGTTCAAGATGTTTTCAAATATGAAAATAGGTTAATATTGTTTAAAGCAAAATGTTTTATATTCGAGTTATAAATAGCAGAGGAACGAACAATTTTATATTTAAAGAAACCATTAATACATGGAAAGAAAGCCCGAGTCGTCGTTCAGGTGAAGATTTATTAAAAAATGTATTTTGTTCTATACACGCTAAGTATCTTAAAAAGTAGAATAGCGCTCCATAATTGCGGGTTAAAACTAATCGTTAGACAGTCAATACATTATTTATTCAATAATAAACATTGTATGTGTGTGAGAGAGATGGTCTCGGACGGTGTCCATTAACCACAGGGAGTATAGAAAGTTTAGATATTAATCATAATAAACATTATTAAGAACATTTTAATCATTGAAATTATAATATTAAATTTATTTATCGACAAATAAAAATTATATTATATATTTTAATAGGCCTTTTAGGCCCATAGCTTTGTAATTCCTCTCCATACTTTTCTATCTTTGACCTTTTCTCTCCATCGATTCACATTCTTTACTTTCAGGTCTTCTCGTACCACCTCCCTCCATCTTTTCCTTGGTCTGCCTCTTTTCTTCTTGTCTTCCGGAACTCTCCATGCTATTTGTTTCACCATTCTTCCTCCTTTCATCCTTTCTATATGCCCTAAGCACTGAATTCTTCTTGATGTAATAGTTGCATCTATTTTGGGTTCACGATAAATGTTATATAATTCTTCGTTAGTCCTTTTTATATACACCCCTTGTACTTTTTTTCCTCCCAGAATTCTTCTTAACATTTTCCTTTCCCATCTAATTACACTTTCTCTTTGTTTTTTTTTTGTTTAAGCCCATGTCTCACAACTATACAATACCGTAGGCAGCAATATAGTATTGTACAATCTTAGTTTTGATTTCCTTGGCAGATGCTTTGACCGGACTAGGTGATTTATTGCTCCTGCACTTTTTTTAGCTTTCATGATTCTATTATTAATTTCCTTTTCTTCACTTCAATCACTATTTAACAGGGTTCCTAGATATAGGTAGGTATAAACTCCTCCACCTATTCAAACTCGATGATTGCTTTTTGGGTTTCTACTCTAAATTTGTCATTTGTTGTCTGGTTTCCGATTCTCGTCAGCTTACTTTTCAGTTCGTTTATCGTAAGTCCCATTTTAGCGGCCGCTTCTATTAAATTTTGTGTTATTTCATCCAAATTCTTCTCTGTTCTTGAAAGTATGGCCATATCGTCCGCATAACAAATAACTTTATGGCTTTTATAGTAAATGTGTCCCTCTCTATTCAATCTGCTGTCTCTTATTTTTTTCTAATGCAAGGTATTTTCAACCTTGCAAATAAACATTATAAACTAAAATATTGACTGGACTATGACGGTATCGTATCGTATTACAGTCAAACAAAAAGCCGGCAACTTTAAGTGTGCACTAAAAGAATTGCGTTAACCCTAGAACCACAACGTAACGTAACTGAAACAATAACCACAACGTGGGGTCGCCGGTGACCCTTTTTGAAATAGCTTCTAATGTGGCACGAAGAAAAGATATGCGTTGACTATAGGATATAAAAGTGATATATAACTGTGAAAAACTATGATAAACAAATAAACGATGAAATAAACATATTTGATACATAAAGAAACTTAAAAACAAATTCTCAATAAAAAATAGAAGATCAAGTAAGATTACAATTTACAGTCTTCACAAATGCTGAATTGGTGTTCTGCGCACATATTTTTTTTACAATGAACGCAAATATGACGCCCTTTTAGGTCCCGAGATCTGGGGTAAAAGTAACAACGACGTGAACTGTTTTGGGGTTCTTGAGGCGAGAATTCGTCAGGATATCCAAGGTAGTCGCGAATAGATTGTCTTAATTTTCTTGGCAAACGTTTATTTTCTGATCTTTGCTTCATATAATCGACTACCAAAACGTCAGCTAATTTTTTTAGAAAATTGGATCGAGTATCACCTTGGTCCAACATTTGGAACTGATGCAGTACAAAAGAATTGATTCCAGCTGCGTCTAACATACCATATAAAATTCTTAAAGGCCATCTTCTCGTTTTTCGGGCAACAGTTTTTGAGTGACAAAGCTGGTCGAAGTTTTTGCTTTTTATCATCCATTTTCCTGTAATAATAATAATTAGGACACGAAAAAATAAAATGAACGTCTAAACTTACCTTGAAAAAAGTATAATGCAAACCACAACGTGGGTTCAAAACACACGGAATAGCTTATAGCCGGCGATAATAAAATTTTGGCCGGAAAACACATATGCACATCATAAGCTATCAACAAGTACTGAAGCTACATGGACCCACAGCTCGGAGACTAAAACGCGCCCAATCGTATTCGGGAAAAAACAAACGGCTGGGTCACGGGCGACTCCACGTTGTGGCTCTAGGGTTGTATACTTAGCAATTGTTCTACAGATTAGCTTAAAGTAGGAAGAATATTTCATTATGTTATTATAATAGAAAACATTTAATTTTATTCTCCTTTGTGTTACCTATTATTTATTTAAAATAATAAGGCAAGATAAATTGCA
>CAJUYH010005266.1:24015-44327 GCA_910591685.1 Galerucella tenella
TATGAACAACGTTGTTAAATTTACAAGTTGTATAATGATAAAAAAAATATCACAGTAAAATATAAAAAAAATGATGGGTTTGTGTGTTGAAGCACGTTGGTTTTAAAATGGTTCACTTGTTTACTTCCCTGAATTTTCCACGTGTCTGAGATGAAAACTACTTCGGAATTGGCAGGTACAGGTCTCAGGTACAAAGTTCAGGTACAAAGTCTCAGGTATGTCTCAGGTACTAAGTAAGTTACTACGTTTCAGGTACCAAGTCGTAGGTAAAAAGTCGCAGGTACTAAGTGAGTCTCAGGTACTAAGTAAGTCTCAGGTAACTCAGGTAACTTCAGGTACTCAGTAAGTGCTAAGAAAGATACATTGTATTAGAAATAGTTACAATCTTTTTCATGTAAAATTCAGGATATCTGCAGTAACTCGTTTTTACAAGTGTTTAAGAAATTCAGAAATTCATTTAAGAACGTGGTTCATAAAAAAAATATATCCTGTATTTTACTATATAAAAAAAACAAAAGAAGCAATGAAGAAATGTGATATGGTATTATTAATTATTAAGGAAATCTTATTTATTTCCATTCATCAAAGAAATCAAAGAAACAATATCTAAATAATATAAAAACTCCATTTTACTACTTATTTCAATCACAGCAGGCGATAAAAAAAAATGTAATGAAAAAATGTAATCCGGAAATATAATATTCTAAGTTGGTATTTAGATTGAATTAATTAGTTAACTAAATATACATATTTTAAAGACTTCAACTATATACATGTGAACCTTTTATCACCTGTATAAGAAAAACTAGAAAAAGAAAAAGAACAAGATAAAAAAAAATATCATTGTATGTGTGTATCTGGCGCTTATCACTAGAAGGGAAAAAATATAAAAGCGAAAATCATAAGAGGAAAAGCATAGACTTAAATGCAACTTACCATTCACATTGAATGCACTTTAGGAAAGATAAAGTTTGAGGTAAATCTCTCACAACAAATTAAAAATTCTTGACCTTATCGGTTGATGGTTCACAGGAGAAAGAAAGCTTATTTTAACTACTCGCTATTAAATTAAACCATGCGATGAGCAATCGACATACGTTACATATTTCTCTCCTGTTCACATGCTCCGCTTCGAGAAAGAATTTACGTATTCGTAGTGTGTTCTTAATTTCTATCTCTGTATAGGAGAGAAGAATTGAAATATTTGACCAATATCAGTGTATACTGAACCTCACCAACGTAGATTATTCGTCGCACATTAAATGTAAAAATTTTGCCTATTAGCGATGATCGGTGCTACAGGTTTTCGACGAGAATCACATGTTGATAAGAAAAAAGGACTGTCTACTCGCCGTCCGGTAGATATTTAAATATTCCAATGATAGTGGTCAAATATAACGTTACATTTGTCCAAATTTATTAAAGAAGTTGTCACTTTTTCGACAATAGTCAGTTTCCGAGAGCTCTGCAATATTATTTTTCTCAGTATAATATACTACTACCGCTAGAACAACTACCTATGCCAACTAGTCTTTTCGTCCTTCAAACACACACAATCTATTTTCATATTCCTCGACCGAAAATTCGCTCCGTACCACCGTATAGAACCAGTGAAAAAAAAAAACCAACGATCAATCTACAAACAATAGAAACACGCGAACATTTTAGTAGTTTTCGCATTTCGTCCTTGCAGGACACTCCAGGTATAATAATCCTCTCGCCGTTTTTCAATTTACAGGATATACATTGGGTGGCAGACGACGTGGGATCTAGTGGCCTTGTGAGAATAATACACACGACTGTCTGATTTCAGTCAGTCATGGCTTGCTTGTTACTTGTTACTCTCATGATTGATTTCGATTAGTGTGTTTTACACTGTGGTGTGAGTTTTTCGATGTTCGAGTTCGAAAACGATTCGGTAGAAATGTGCGTTCGTATTTAAATCGCGGATTTCGGTGCGTTGCTTTCGTTGTTTCACCTTCAAGGTAAGAAGTTTAAATCTGGCTGAACGATCGTGAAACAGTTCACACATCATTGATAGTACAAATATAAATTAACATAATTTAAAAGTGAGCTCGCGATATCCATTGTTTCATATCGAGCATCTTCTAGCAAACGCACAACCTATGTAAAATATACAGTAGCGTGCAAGCTGTAGTCGTATAAGGAAGTTTACATGTAGAAAGGGGCTGCCAGGTATTCAAGAAAATCACGTGTCACTAGATGGCGCTGAATTTTTCAATATGGCTGCTATAGCGGTGAACAACAAAACAGTCTGTAAGGGTGTTTGATGCTGTTTAGTGTTTTTCGAGGCGTTTTTAGTGGGTTTGACAGGCTTTTCTTTATTTTTGTAATTTCCGTTTTGGTAAACGTGTTTGTGTGGTAGTGTTTAAGAAAATAGGTCTATATAAAAATGACGAAAATTGAAGTAACCCCTTTTAACCTCATCGAATATATTGGAGTCAGAAGCAGACCACTAAAAGAAGGTGAAGCGGTTTTTCAAAGTGGGACATAATATGTGGCCTAGAAGGCACAAATTCAAAAAACATTAAAAGTTTGTGTCTGCAGACGTCTGATCTAGGGACTGGCTTCCCAGCCTCATGAACAATTAATCTAAATGATGATGTTAAAGATTAGAAATACATTTGTTCATGTAAGGCTGGAATGTCCGTCTTCTAGTTATCAGCTTCTAGTTATGAAAAAAATAGATGACTAACCTCAAAGGTATCTCCTTGTGTGATTTTTATCGATTTCACCACTTCTTAACGCTGCCTGTGCCAATCCGGAAGGAAATGACTTGAATATCTACACGACACTACCAAAAAGGTGCAAAAGAGTTTTACTGGCGACTAGAATAGGATTTTAGCCACTAGTACATTTGTAACACTACAGCGTTTACCACGTTTTTATTGTTTTGGGAGTGCACCTTATGGATGTGTGATTGTTTCTATCTCCAAAAAGCACTTTAAATAGGTATTTTATTTTACTATTTTGACTAAAATTTTAAATGACACTTTCTATTGTTTATAAAACAACAAAATTAATTCCACTTTCTATAACGATGTTCGCATTCTGGCTTTTTTTTTATTTTTTTTTTATTTAACATACTGCGTCAACCACTAGGGTTATTGGCAGTTCAGTACATATACTAGTTACATTTACAGTTACATATATCAGTTACATTATGATTATAAATTGAACATGTTGATGGCTTTGAAGAATTCCAAGGAATCGTTAATTTGGTCTCCGAGAGCTAACTGTAAGGGGTTAGGGATCTTATGCTGTCTTCGTTGGATTGCAAACTGGGGACATTCTAGGATAATATGTTTAATGGACATATTTTCATTACATTGGGAACATTGAGGTGGGTCTTCTTTATTTAGTATAAATTTGTGCGTTAAGGCTGTGTGTCCAATCCTTAATCGCTTTAATTTGTTCAGCTCTTGTAGTCGGTAGGGAGGGGGTGCATTCTGGCTTTGTTGTTCACCTATATTGAAGTTTGAAAGAAGATTAATAGATGTCGCCCACTTTGTAGTTTTCGGCAATACAGATACATGCAATGAGAAACGGAACATAGGGATTTTAAGTACTGTATCAGAACTGCTTTTGAACTAGTCGACCAATATCAAGCTTCAATAGATCAAAAATATGCTTATTACAATCGTTAATTTGGACACCTACAACATATCGCACAATTCCCACTACTCCGTATTCTCAACTGTGGGCGGTCCTTAATAAGCGTCATACTAGTCCACCGTCCATAAATTTCAATAAGTCTGGTAACTCCTTTGAAGTTGTTAAAATGTACTGCGTTTTTTGTCATCGGTCATAAATCATGCAGATAACAGCAAACATGTGTTATACGGGCAAAGATTACAGAATAAAATATAAGACGTTTCACTCTAGGGCGGTTTGATTCAAGTTGCTGTCCCAAACGGACGCCGCTCTCATAAATTATGTTTACGATTCGCTTTTGTTGTCAATAACGAGACCGGTAGATACCAGAACAGTTCGAAGAGCTTATTTTATTTTAAGCTATACAGGGGTAATTAGAGAAATATATATTTAAATTAATAGGATTCTTTATCACAAAGGTTTATTTTTAAATGTTAATTATCTCGAAAAATGTTCGGGATATGAATTTGAAAAGGTAAGTAAAAAATAAACTTGAATTTTTAAAATGAATCAATTCACAGTTTTTATCCAGCATCTTGGTAATTTTGTGATACTTATTGATAATCTATCAGATATTTATCACAAATTAAATTAAATATACTCATTAGCCACCAGAATAATAGGGCCACTAAATCTTAAATTTTGATCTTTAAATAACGCGTATTTTTACCTTTACCTTTATTAAAAATTTTTATAAATGTTGTAAAATACTAAGTTTGGAGTTTGGTTTATGTGTTAAATTTAATCTATTGTCTTTCAAATCTTTCAATATACATTTGAAGACAGGAGACTAAATGAAATAAACAAAATTCTCTGGCCCTTAATCCTTAAGTACTAACACACTTGAACACACTGTCTCAGAGACAGTCACAGCGTTGTTCCTAGGAAAAATTTTATAGTAACAGAATACCACAGAAAAACGTAATAGATTGTCAAAAAAGGTAATAGATTGTTCTTCTTCTTTTCATTTGCTTTTTATATAGAGGATAAAGGGGATTATTGATAGGGTAATGGAATTTCAAAAATTTTACACGTCGACTTAACAGATTTTTCTTACGTTCAACACTTTATTGAACTATATTTAGTGCAAAAAGTGGTTCTTTATCTCTTCCCCCCTTGACCCTAACTGCACTACCTCCAGAAAGGGCTCGGTTCTGATTACTTGCTCCGTTCAGTTGATTATAACCTCAAACCATAAGGAAAACAATCAGAATTTAATTTATTTTGATGCGGTTTCAAAATGTTTGAGCACTTATATATAAAAACCAACAATTTCATCACCATAACATTTAAGAATGAAGGATAATGAAACAAACTTATCCTATGATATTGGTGTTAGTTCAGAAAATAAAAAAAGAGCAGAAACGGGTGAAGTGAACATAATTTTTAATTTTATTCAACTAATTTAATTATTTTAGACATCGATTTTTATAAAAGATTTTTAAAACATTGTTATTGTTGAACATTATTGTAAACTAAATAATAAGAACAATAAATAGTATGCTAACCTAACTTTCCTCATTTTGCGCATTCTTATTAAGATTTTCTGCTCACTTTGTTCACCCGCGACACCCACTCAGGTTGAAAATTATCTTAACAGAGCTGAACAAAATGTGAAAAGAACACAACAATTTGAACAAACTGACTGACAAGCCAACTGACAACTATTTCTTAGAACATAAAATAATATTAGCAATTTTGTATTCTTCTCTTTTAGACTCTTTTGTTTTGACCTTCACTTGATCTGATCGGTGATCCTATGAGCATGTGCAAAGTGCAAATGTCATTACCAAATCCACTCCATGTATCATTCATGAAAAGGTAATAGATTGCTATCAAAACGTAATAAGGTAATAGATATGGTTAAAAGGTAATAGATCTATTACGAACGTAATGACAGGAACAACACTGGACAGTCAGTATCGAAAGGTTGAGTATAAAATATCTTCCCACTCCCACGCTCCAAACGTTGGCCAGTAACGTAATTTCAGTACACATCAGCTAAGATTTCCAAAAAAATGCGAACAAGCCCAACTTTATGCTTTATATTTTTCTCATTAATCTGTTAATTTTTGTGTTTTCTTGCTTAATGTACTTGTTTATATAATATCCTAATTATAAAAATAAATCCGTAATTTTGTATCAGCAAATATTACCAAATATTTAGTGTTTAAACTTTGCTATTAAAGAGAAAAATATTAATATGATCTTTTGCTCATTTCAACAATTAATTAATAAATTTAAAAAATCTATACAACATAAATATAAAACACGAACAACCAATTATAAACACCGTTCTAAAATAAGAGCGCTCGACGGGCGACGTCCCGTATAATATGCCAAATTAAATGCAAGTAAGGACGTAGCGACGTACTGTACCATTCAAGTCACCAGACAGTCACCAGCGGCATCGGTGCTTTACGCGATAAATTCGAACGAGTGAAACATCTTATATTTTATTCTGTAATCTTTGATACGGGGGTCAATCGGCACCGTGATCAATATGTTTACTCGGATTCATTCCATATATTATATAACAACTCCCAAACTAATAAAAAATCCAATACTTATATTTCGCTTCCCTACGTGAATGGTCTCTCAGAAAAAATAAACAAAATAACACAAAAGGGAAAAAGATCAATTTCCCACAAACTGATTGACACCACCAAGATATTTTTCTCAAAAATTAAACCAAAAATAAATAAACACAAGCAAACACATACAGTGTATCAAATTCCTTGCCAAGATTGCTCCACTACATTCATTGGCCAGAGTAAACAATATCTGCAAAAGATTACAAGTTCACAAATACTCCAAAACAGATGTAACAGCACTCTCACATCATAGACAACAAACAGGACATGCATTTAACTATGACCAAACTAAAATTCTCGCAAAGGAAAAAAACGATAAGGTGAGAAATGTTTTGGAAATAATCCATATTAAACAAAATTCCAACAGCAATAATTCTAGAAATGACATAAAAATCTTAAGCATTATTTATGACGGAATTTTATAAAAATAATAACAGATAATTATTATTTGAGTACCACCTCTGAAACATTTGTGCCTTACTATTGAATATATACTAAAATTTCACCTGTACTATCAAATAAAAATTTGAATGCGATTGTAGGCTTCTTCTGGTGTTAATTTTGCATATTTGTGTTCTCTAATAAAACCTAAAGCCTCCTTCCACCTGTGAAATATAATTCGGAAATTATATATAAAATAGTATCAAAGTCAAATTATACGTTACGACTTCCAAACATTTTATCCTATAGGTATAATTAAAATACTTGTAGGTATGATACATTACCTTGAAGTATCTTTGGGGCATCGAAAAAATGAAATATTGCCACGAATACTGGTACCACAACACTCAACAGAGCAATAAGATCGGTGAGAAGCCATTATTACAGTACTTAATGCTCAAAAAACTAGGTTCAAATAAAACGTTTATTTCGCGCACTCAGTGGAACTCGTATCGACACTGCGAACTATTCAATTGAAGACACTCTGTTAAACTAGCTAGCCCACCCGGTGGGCACTCGAGGCAAACCGGCAGGGCAAGGGATGCGCGAGGACAGGAGGGGACGATTTTAGGTTCCGGCGAGAGTAAGCAGACTTATTGAAATTTATGGACGGTGACTAGTCTTACATTACAGCCTTTTTGCAGCAACTTTATTGCAGGCAATATAAATTGCATGCAAAATTTAAATCCAGTCTTCTTACATTTGAGCCTTATTTGTTACAACTTTCCAAGATTTTTTTTGACATTTGACATTATTATCAGCACATTAGAAATTTTTTTCGCCATTTCCAATGTAGATATTTCCAACACTACACAAATCTCCGAGAGATAATTTTAGAAATTAGGTAGTTTACAACCAAAACAAAATATTAATATGAAAAATTTAAAGTATGGTTATGATTCTTCTTCTATTTTTTATAGCCAACACAATAATTATGTTGTCAAAATCTAAAATCACTAAAATTACGTGAAGTTGCGCGTGAATAACCTTGAAAATTAGAAAGATTTCTAAATTTTTCAAGCCTGAAAGTTGCAGTGAAAATGGCCGAAACGCATGCGCAATTATTATTCAAAAAAAGGCCAGCAATTAAATTGCTAGCAATTTCTTTAAAAAGGCTATAATGTAAGACTAGTATAAAACATTCAGTAACCAGCAGTACTATAACTTTTCAAAATAAAAAAAGGTACAACGGGTCGCGGGACACACGGTAGGAACTTTAGTTCCTCTCAAGCAATAATCAAATTTTTTGAATCAATAAATAAATACACATATTAATATAATAATGTATTTTACTCTGGATGAAACTTCATTTAACAAAAATATACAGTAGTATTAATTATATAATTTCATTAATATTGAAGCTAGAAAACTATTAAGGGGCATCTACCAAATTCGACCTTGCACAATTATGCTTTGTATATTTTTTTGTTTCCCTACGTCCTCACGTTTAAGTTCACATAACGAAAATTTTATTAGAAATATGAAAGCTCCGCAACATGTAGGTGGCCAAGCGGTCCAAGCGGATTTTGGTTCACGTACTACTCTATAAGCTTCGTCAGTACTGAACTGGGAGACCGCCGAGACCGGCGAGCGTTGACTCAAAAATGGAACGGCACGCGACTACCGAAGCAGAGAGACAATGTTAGTCATAGAAGGATAGAAAAGCGAGAGATGGATTTTTATCCGATATTTTAGTGGTAGCAACCGAATTTCAATAAGGAATTGTACGGTCATAAGTAATTTGAGGATTCTGAGATTTTTATATAATATTCATAAAGCTTCAAATTAGACTTCTTATCAATTAGTTTTTCCATTTAATCCATATTTAATTCTTTACAAGGGCTAAAACTTTGCTTAATATGTGTAATTAGGTACCTCATGATTCTTATTTTTTTCAACAAAATTTGGTTAGCATTCCAAAGTTTTTATTCGATGAGAACTCTAAGTTCAACATTAATCTACATGATATATTTTTTTCTCAATTTTCAATACATCCATTACCTCAAAATTCTTTGCCAAAAATACTTCGATATTTTGTCAAATCGCTGCCGATAGATTCCCCTTAACTGTAATAAATAATACAATGTATGCTGACAATCAACGTTATGCGCCGAGAGACTAGCTCTGAGACTGAAGAGAGAGCGCGAGAGCCCACGCGCTCGAGGCACATAACGTAACAACGTAACGTAACAACGTAACGTAACCACGTAACGGTCAGATCTTTTGCGTCGCGACCCCTCTCGCTCCAAGTAACGTAGCGGTCAGATTTTTTGCTGCGCAACCCCCCTCGCTCCAACCTAACGTAAGGAACTAAAGTTCCAAAAATGAATTTGTAAAGAAATCTGAATGTACACCCTTCAGGAAAATATCACGTAATTATTTTTTTTGAAGAAAATAGTGTAAAATTGCGTGAAAAATTATTTCTAGAATATAATATGGCCAAATCTGAGAAAATAGTATTTCTGTGCGCGAGCGACAACACGACGGCTTTGAGTGGCTAATTCAGAGCGAAGTTGACGGAGCAGATGATTTTATTGAAAAAAACACTTACCTATGTTGGTTTCCGGTTTCAGTACTCACTTTTGAGGCCGTGCACGAGTCTCCAGGTCTGTTCTCATAAGCATCACAGAAAGTCTTTGACAATCCGGATTCGGCGCAAAGATCCTAAAGCGTTCTCCCGAGAACAAAAAAAATTCTCAAAAATGCCTCACGTAATTAATGGACGCCCCCTGATTTCAATCAATTGAATTTTGTCCTCCATATTAGAATGTATAATTCATGATTCGGCACTGACAAAAATAAAAAATTATCGTTTTTTATTTCAATTTAATTTTGTAATAAACAACGTTTCTTCAATTCCTACTCCGAATACATTTATTTTGTGTTCCAATCTCCAGCTGTATGGTCTCAACCTGTATATTTATACGTGACATAAAATTGCATGTTTATAATAGGGAAAAATCACGAACCGCGAGATGGCGCTGCGAAATCCAAAATGTCGGATCGGAGGGTGAACAACAAATATTCTGTCATTTAATATTAGCTTCGTTTTCGAAATTTTTGTGTTGTATTGCTGGATTTGTGTCATAAGATATCTATTAATAATACCTGTGAAAGTAGAGATATCAATTTCGGATATTCTGGATTGTTGGTGAACGTGTTCGGCCAATTAATGAAGGTGAGGTTCCAATGAAAAAGTTATTAAAAGCTTATGTATGAGATCTCCAACAATATTACAATCCCCATTATAAAACTCAGTGAGTCCTGGATTTGTCAATGTTCCTGTAAAGAAGGATTATGAGGACACTGCAAGGATATTATTGCTACATTGATTTATAATAACAGGTAAATAAGTTTTCTCAATTACCTAAGAAAGCAAGTAGGTAGATGATTTCAAAACCACACATCCCTGTTTGCCTCCTCTCTTTTTCATGTTTCAGATATGAGATGCTAAAACCAGTAAGCTGTACTGATCTCTGGCTCAAAAATAGGGAAAGGAAAAAAGACATAAAGATAATCAGTAGGCCAGAACCATTTTAGTCATTTAGTCACCCAGGAATTAAAAAAAAAGAAAATACAATACAACAGCTGAACTGAACAAAAAAAACTTTAATCTTCTTGCCTACAGTAAGTTTTAGACAATGAAAACGAACAATAATTAAGTCATTTGAATATGTTGAACATCAGCACTTTTTTAATACCTGCAGGTGTAGGGGATTCTGCTTTGGCAACATTTTTGGGAAGATATCGTCAAGTAAAAGAACAAATGGGTGCACCAGTGTATGATTCAAGAAATAAGGAGAAGTTGTATAATTTAATTTTAAAATGGCATATCGGCCATTTCGATTGGAGAGAAAAAAGCTTCATCTGTTTGACTTACCTGTTCTCTTTTATGTGTTGTTTGTTTTTATTTTCAGGCATCTAGATCATATTATGCAAGATGTATTGTATCACAATAAATAATAAATAAATAATATAAAAAAGTTATTGTTTCATTATATAAGCAAAGGTATGTATGGTTTTGCACAATAAGTATAAATAGGTGGAAGACTTTATGCAATAATAAAAACAAATTCTGCTTTTCATATCATTTAATCTATTTTATGCAGAATACGAATAAAGAAACATTTATAATACTAATTGACTAAATGAAAAAATATAGAATAAAATATGGTACATCAAAAATAATAAACCAGAAGTAATTGTTTTGAGTTCTCACTTACTGTCGGTCACTTCCACATATATATATTTTTTTGTATAGTGATATTTAGTCACTGGAAGGTTCTGGCTAGGAAAGGATCCATTTTTCAAATGCTTCCTCTGTGTTGTGGAGGTAACTATATATTGAATAATAAAAAATATAAATTGAAGTGAAGAGAATCTGATAGTAAAATTATTGAACTTACCACAAAAAAAACCTCTTTCAGAAAGTGCTTGCTGCAAACAAGCATGTATTTTGAGATAGGCTTCCCTATCTTCAAGATTTTTTGCCATTTCTGTACTGCCTTGGGATTCAAAGGGAATTTATGTAGAGAAATATCCGAAGTACTGTATGATGCACATTGAGGAACTGAGCATATTTTGCGTGATCTTACCTCATTATCTCTTCCAATCCGCTGCATTTTAAGATTTGATGTTTATTTGAAACAACTATTGTTCATAAAATAACGTAAAAATATATCACTTTCGACCTAAATCACTTAAAATTGAATAAAAATCTCACACTTCACCCATATAAACACATTTGGGTTAGTTTGTTGTTCACCCTCCGAGTATTTCGAACGATTAATTGTAGATGTCGCCCACTCCGAGATTATTCCCTATAAAAACGCTCGTAATAATACGAAACAGTTTTGTTGTATATCTGGTTTGATAAGAACAACCAATTGTTCTATTTTTTTTTGTTCTCTGATCAATATGAACATTCTTTATAAATAACTACATCAGGACATTGCATTATTAACGTAAATATTGTTGGTGCATCTTTCAAGCTCGTCTAGATTATGTAATAGAAATTAAAAATAACAGGCCTACTTTTAAATTATACCAATTTGCAAATCCACCGACAAGTTATATTAGGTTAATTATAGATTATATAACGGCGTGTTTCTAGAAATTACATAGCAAAATTGTTTTTCCATGTAATTTGGCATATAAAAGTGCTTTAATTACAAGTTCTGTTGAAACTACTTCATCATAACCAAGATGCAAAAATAAATTTGAAAGTTTTAAGAAGGAAATTGAGGTATTGAATGAAAATTGTATTAATATTAGATTCCTTCCACAGAAAATCAGTAATGCGTTTTGGATTATTCTCAAAATTGTTTCCAAAATACGTGGTATAGTTTGTCTCAAAGTATATCGTCTTAGCTTTAGCCAGCAATCATCTAAATACGACAATTTACGACCTTCTTAAAAGAATATTACCTGAAATGAAACCCAAGAACAGTCGAGTGAGAAGGCAAGGGCGGGCCAATGTGTTTTTTATCGGATACGATGGCTGCATTGAATTAATTTGGCAGTATTAACTGTTCCGTGTTAGCGTGTGTTTTCAAAGAGGTTTCTATACGAGTATAAGTTATCATTAATTTTTTTTGCAATGTTGCGTAGGAAACATTTTTCATTATAGATGCAAAGCAAATTGCGAAAAAGGTGTATAATTGTATTGTAAGTAGAGGATTCGTTAAACAAGAAGCTTTAAAAGAAACCTGCTTATTTACAAAGACACCAATATCCGCTACAAAGGATATTATCAACAGTGGAAAATTAAACGTAGTTGTTTTCAATCTCATTCCATTCAAAGTTGTAAAAATTCTGTATAGAACGTTATAAAAATTGAAGATTCATACATTGATATTAAAAATAATATAGAGCCCATTATAATTGATCTTAATGATAAGTCTGACAGTGGAAAAATTAAATTTAGAATAATATTAACCTAGCCAATAAAGTTTATTTAACTAAATAGTACTTGATAATCTCTCATTTAGGAGGAAAAAAGAGAAATGGTCTTCACAAAAACAAAAGATGTATGAGAAAAATACAAAAAGATAGATATTTTTGAATTTGATCCTTTTTAAAATAATTTCAAATAGTCTGACACTGGCGATCTTTTTTACAGCAATTGGCCATATGGTTTATTGCAATTGGTCCATAAGACGATAATATACTTTGAGACAAATAGTATTAAATTCGTCCCTGAACGGGTAGCAACCTATCCTAACCTTAAATTTATTAGTTTCTCCGAACATCATTCGACAATAATGTATAACTTGGGGTATGTGCCAGTGTTAGTAGTGGATTCTGCGAAATTTACAAAACACAGTGTATTAGCAAGTGGAGAAACACTTTGGCGATGTGAAGTTCGTTCTTGTAAGGCGAAAATTTATACTGTGGGCCCAGAAATTCTAATAACGCGAATTGAAACGCAACATAATCACGAAAAAAATGTGAAAAGAACAGAACAAAAGTTGAACAGACAGATAATAACTGCTAATGTTAAACGTAAAGCAGCCGGTGATATTTTTTGGAAGCCTTCTAAAGTAATACATTCAGCCATAAAGGAACATAACCTATCACATACTTTCTCAGCGAAAGATATTGATAATATGCGCCGCACAGGTACCTATACTTTCTTTAATTCCTCGAAACTCTTTATAGTATCATTCGGATTACTCTTCCTTCAAAATATTGCGATTTAATCCAACTAGCCTTAATAAAATGTTTATATTGAGAGAGATACAGGGTGTTGAACATGAAATTTTAATTTTCGTTTTTTACAATAACTTTAACGCTTTTTGACGTATATGCACAAAAATTTGAGGTTGGGGGTTTTTTGATATGAGAAATAATATACTCTATTTCTTAATGTCTGACAGCACAGTAGCCTCATTAAATATTCAAATAGAAATTTATCTTTTACAGAGTGATCCTAAGAATTTTACAAGTGAATACTAAAATTCTAATGCAAAACAAGTAGGTGTCTGTATTGGTTATCATTACATCCCTGTTTCAGCACAAAATACAATATAGTAATAAAACTGAACAATGCCAGATAAACGATAAATATTGCGGCAGTGGCAGAGATTACGATATTAGTTTATTCTGCTTATTTAATTAGATTCGGTCGACATTACAGTTGAAATAAAATTCATTCGTTCAGGCCTATCAACAAGTTACATTTTCATTTTTATTAAATTAAATTAATTAAAGAAAATATAGATTAATTTTCATAATTCAAATTTATTCACAATAAATTAATGTATATTAAGTAAAGTAAACATTCCATTTATGGGAAATATAAAATTCAATCTATAGTATCATCCTCTTCGCTGGCCATACAAGAATCATCCGAAGACTCGTCGAGAGAGATCACTATCGGTTCTATTATAGTTTGTTCTATGAGGTTATTTAAAATCCACATTTTCTCTTCCTCTTTAATTACATGATTCACAGCATCTCTCCAGTTCTCTTCAGTTATTGTTGTCAATGAGTACTTCATTAGTTCACGAACATCTTCTATTTTAAATGTTTTATTATGTCTAGCTACATAACCTTTCATTTGGGCACATATTAACTCTATCGCATTTAATTCACAATGGTATGGCGGCAAACGAAGCACTGTTATCCCACGATTCTTGGCTATTTCATCAATAAAAAACTTTTTGAATTGTAGCTTGTGATCTGAAGCAACCTTTAAAAGTTCTTTTTTCAACATATCATCTTCAAATGGTATATCTTTTACGATTAACCAGTTTCTAATATCAGCTTTTCTCCAAGAGGTAGATGGAAGATTTTCTGTTAATCGCGAATGATAAGTGGCATTGTCCATAACGATTACAGCATTATTTGGAATTAATTCGACCATTTGTGTAAAATATAAAATATATCTCGTAAATACTGTCGTCTCCAACATATTATTTGCTCGTAGTCGATTAGCACTGATTTGCGACTTTGTAATATTTTCCACAAAGTTTTTCGCCCTATGTCAGGCAAATTCTCGTCCTCCTTTACAATTCTTAGAATTATGTCGAGGGTTGGGATCTCTTTTTTAAAATATAATTCGTGTACTTTTCGTCTTATTGTATTTTGCATGTGTCCCTCAAGGTCAAGTGGTTTTCTTCCAGTTGACTTTTTAGGTGGAGACATATTTCCATTTTTCCTCTCCCTTAGAAGCCTGTAAATAGTAGATTCACTAACTCCTGTCATATTGGAACATGTCGAAACTATATTTCTAACAGTAGCAGCCGGCATTTGATGTTCAACAGCATCATGCACATTTAACACTACAGTCTTCGTTTGTAAGTTAAGCACGCTCTTACACTTTACTGGGGTGAAACTTGAAGACATTTTTCACAACACAGTTAACACTTATTATACAAATTATACAAATTTGGGCGAGACCAAGTTTCACCGTATATACCTGCAAAATTTCTAAGTAGTCATTAGGACAATCCCTAGTAGGACCCTATTGTAATGTTTCTTGGAAATTATCAAGTTGTTTTAACTAACCGAATTTAGATTCATATTACCTTTATATATCAGATCGGGTATAAAATTAAATAGTAAATAAATTCCTTAGATGAACGGTGACGCTTATGGTTTACTACCTGACTAGCATCTGTGACCTTTTCGCGTGCTGTCAGACAATAAGAAACAGACTATAATTTTGTATCTATTTCGATGTATTTTGTAAAGGGCGCCACATAGGCCACGTATGCGGCATAAATGTACGCAAAGCTTTTTTGCCTTTTACATTAGCACTACTTTTGTGGAAAATAATAATTGAGGCCACATCATAACATCAAAAAAAAGGTATATCTGTTAGTATCCCCAAATCTTAACGGTTTTAGAGATAATCACATATAGTGATTAACTGCATGATTATCATTTAATGAAATTACTCGAAAAATGTAGTGTGTACGATCATTATTTTTTTTTAGTATTACGATGAAGTGTTTTAGGGTATAGTAGCAGTTAACATATGAAAAATATGTATGGTACTTTTAATATTTAAAAATAACAATTATCGTACAACACACAACTACATTTTTCGAACGTAATTTCATTAAATAATAAAAATGTAGTTAATCACTAGAATGTGATTATCTCTAAAACCGTTAAGATTTGAGATCAAAAAGCGTTAAAGTTATTGTAAAGAACGAAAATTAAAATTTCATGTTCAACACCCTGTATCTCTCTTGATATCAACATTTTCTTAAGGCTAGTTGGTTTAAATCGCAATATTTTGAAGTGAAGATTGTACTGTACTTCTTTGTACAATTATTTAAGGTCCACCCTGTATATAAAGTGTCCTGATATTTTTGGTATATCTCCATAATCCTGTCACGTCACATAGCTGGATATGTTGATATGTACTAAATATTGTTCACTTATAGTGTATTTTTATCGTATTGATAGCTGAAGAGCTCATTATAAATTCAAAAAAGTGTCTGAAACACTTCAGGGTGATTCAAAGAATTTAATAGAATAGTGAGCGCTTCTTCATGTAAATAAGTGTTCATTTAGCAACTTTCGCTAGATTCTTCTTTAATATAGTGAATAGAACACTGATACCATTACCATTCAAATATATTTAGAAGTGATAAATTTTCCGTGACAATGCAGTGTAGTTGAGTAAGAATGAGATCCTAGATTATTAAATTTAATCAATTAATTAGTAAGCTCTACATACAGGGTGTCCAGAAACTCTCCTGCCAAATGGAAACTACAGTTACCAAAGGTGATTTTAGGTCGATTTAGCACAAATTACATCAACCCGAAAATGCTTCCTAAGAGAGCTAAAGCCCTTTGAAGTAGACGTCCTCATATGAGTTTTCTTCAAATTATTCAAAAATACCGTTTTTAAAATATTCAAACTTGGTATAGGTAATCAATAAACAGTTATAGTCTTTCTAATGTTAATGTGATGACCCATATTTTCAATCCCTTTGAAGGAAAAAGCCGCCCAGTGGCGTGCATTAATTTTTTTTATAAATTTGTACATTGTGAAATAATGTTTTTCAAATGTAATTCAAATTTATAGTGGATTAAAAAAAATGCATAAAACTTGTAATACAATTTTCTGTAAATAATCACGGTACCCTTTTATTTTGCGCAAATACTTCTGTCCAAGTTCAACGATACGCCGAGATTCCATTACCATTCGATTATCTAACTTCTTATATTCAAATCCACAATTTAATAAAACCGCGCGCAGTGTTTCTAAACATTGATAATTATATTCAGGTATATCACGAATCAGTTCTAAAGTTGGTGCTATATTGTCCTTCTAAAACCCTTAAACAATCCGTTAATAACATGTTTCAAATGGTCTCCAAAATGCCATTCTAATTAATTAGTAATTACAAAACAAATACTTTATAAATTCATAAAACTCACCCTAACGTCTACGAACAAATAAATATTAGATAGGTATATTGATATCAATTCACTCAACTCCACGAACAAATAAATATTATATTGATAACAATTCACTAAACTCACCTCTAAAACAAAATTCACACACGCCCCTGAATGTAGAGCAGGCTTACCACCCTAAAACATAAATTTTTTGATGTTACAGTGGCCCGCCTGAGTAAGTGACCCGTTACTCCGTTATATTACAAACAATAATGTACTGGATTACTAGACACCTGCAACAAGTTCATCTGCGTTGCCAGATATACAAAATTTTCTTAAATATAGTGGGCATACATGAAGTTGTTTTAATTGATTTCTCTTTTTACAGCAATTTCGAGCTCCATTTTTTAATGTCACCAATAAATTTATGTATTTTTTAAAAATATTTCCAAACTAGCTTTCTCAGAACATCACGAGCTAACAGTTTACTGAAGTAATGGGAAACATTTGTATAGTGAGCCCAACAATTTTAGAAAATATATCTGACAACATTGCTTTATTTTATGGTCATCACACTGGCAATAGAAAGACTTTTGGTCCCCCGACTGACACGCTTGTGATGGATCTGAAAAAGATTTATTTACAGCGAACGACTGGTTTGTACCTGTTTATTGATTATATCAAGTTTGAATAATTTGGGTTACGGTATTTTTGAATAATTTGAAAAAAAACTCATATGAGGACGTCTTCTTCAAGGGGCTGCAGCTCCCTTAGGAAGGATTTTCGGATTAAGGTAATCTGAGCTAAATCGTCCTAAATTCACCTTTAGTAACCGTAGTTTCCGTTCGGCAGGAGAGTTTCTGGACACACTGTATAAGAATGATTTGTTAAAAACTTGCAGATAATGTACCTAATAAAAATTCCATTTCATCCGAATCTTACGAATCCATCATTAATTATTATAGATCCAACGGGGCTCCATACATGATATTGTCCAGTTGCCACATCTTCTGTTCTACTTTATACGTACCTATGTCTCACATCTTTTTTCCAGTTCTCGGCAGACACTTTTGACAAAAGAGTTTTGCAGTAATTGATGTAGGTCTTATAATTTATAAGTTTGCCTAAATTCCAATGTCCGCCTATGGTTTATTGCGGTTTTAGGGTCTCTTACCTGAAATCGTTCTATCAATATGATAGAAATATATTATAAAAATGGGTTTTTTAAATTCTATAAATAAGATTATTACTAACTATTTTTAACCACCTTACTTCTTGTTTATAAACAAGCGTTAGATATTTCAGATTTTTTTCTCAGTTGGCGGTGAAAGCATTCAGGAAGTGAGGAAAGTATATTGCTGGGGCAATAAATTATATTTCTTTTTTAAATGGAACAAACAACTGTTTCTCACTTTAATGAAAAAGTATATTATGAAAATTCTAAATTATCACACCCTTTGCCACGGATATGATACTACCTATATAGCACTATGTCGAAAACTATATTATTCTATATTTAAAAAATGACTTAATATATAAAATATGTAACTGATTGTACGAACTCCCCTGATAACAATTGTTTAGTAAATAAAGAAACTGAAAGTACTCACTTTATCTAGATATATATTTTTAAGGATAAGTTTTAATATTTACTTGATCACACAGCGTTGACCTTAATTGTTTTGGAAAAGTACATTGACCTCAGTTGTAATAGCCAATTCGCAAAATATTGCGCTGCTTTTTTTTGTTTTACATTGCATTTTGTCGTCTTTATTTGTAGTAATTATTTAGTTTTTTTATTTCAAGAACCTATACATTTTTTTTAACAATTTAAATAGGCCTGGGCTAGGTTAGGGGCCCATAAATTAAGTTGAAACTATTTTAGCCTAATTCCTCCATATTAGGTGTGTTCTTTTTGACTGAGATCTCAGCTCACTTCAGTTGTAGTGATCTGAGATAAAGTGATGTGAGTAAGCACCAAAAAGAACGAACTACTCAATTGAAACGCGCTATCTGCCGACGCATGCGTGAATAAGAGACATATAAACATATAAATTCGAATTAGCATCTAATAATGTTATTGTGACCATAATTATTCCTTTTTTATTTAGTCAATTGATAATTTGTAACAAAAGAAAATTAGGTTATGTGTGTTTATATGTAAACAAAATCAAATATTTCTTCATCCCCTCCACTTTATTTCCGACTAAAGTCCAACTGATACCCCCCTACATCACATTCAGCATCGGTGAAGGGGGAGGAAAAATCTCAGCTCACTTCGAAGTGAGTAAATCAAAAAGAACACACTTATTATAGCAGATACGATTTCTCATACCCGTCCTTCTTGTTACCATTTCATCCGCCTTTTCATTGCCTCATGATCTTGGTACCCTGGTACGCCATTGCTTTTTGTGTGGAGAGGATTGGAGCAAGCCAATCACACACATAGAACAATAAAAATTTTCTCGGTCAGTCAAGCGGCTTTGAAAGCATTCAACTCCTACCGTGTAACGTCGAAATTGGTATTGGACTGCCAAAAAAAGACTCGCTTCAATAGAGTATCGCTGGTTTGGTTCCTTGGCCACTCTGGCATGGATGGCAATCAGAAGACAAGCACCCAGAACCCACAATTTTTACATCGCAATAAGTTTTGTCATTATAAATACTTGGACAGAAAGAGGAGCTTTAGACTTCTGGCGTAATATACCAATTTTGGTTCATTCAAAACCTTTATGCATCATTAAAAAATGTGTCCAAACAAATGATCTGCAGGTTTACCTGAATCATCATATGCTAAGACTTGTGCTATCTGAAGATCCGACTTGTCGTCTTTGTCTGGAAAATGCGGGAAAATTGTGCCTGTACCGCCCGGGCTCGAATCAGGTATCTGACGTTTGGCAGGGTCTCTCTATTAAAGCTATACCATGTGTCAATGGATTGCCCAAACCATGTCTATTTTTTAGCATAGACGCTCAAAAGCAGATCGTATTTTCATGAATCTAGGATGCCTAAAAAAATTTATTATCTTAAAATGTCACTTGCTTCCTTGTTTTTTGCCCAAACATAGATAATTTGATCTTAACAATATTTAATAATGTCAAGATGTACTTTCACCTTTGGCATTAGACTGTCAATATCTATAAAAACAAAAAAATATCGTCCATTGTAATAAAATTCTTTTCATCGTCAAACTTTTTTTTTTATTATACGGCAGATAATTTTAAAAACTAGTTTGGGAAA
>CAJUYH010005267.1:0-23914 GCA_910591685.1 Galerucella tenella
TATCATAATTATTTATTGGCTTAAAGTAGGAAACTAAGGAAAACCACCTATGTTTAGCGATTTATTGAAGATATGAACAGTTGTACTTTACCTTGCAGAAGAACTCTTCCCATCCTTAAAGCATATAGTTTAGTATTTTTTCAATGATAAACTGGAAGGTCCTTTTTTAGGTGCCAGTCCTCCACAATTTGTAGTGCTTCTTGTACGACATTCATAACTGTATCTGAGAATTTTCCATTGGTGACAATCCCTATGTCGTCTGCAAAACCTTGCGTCCATATGCCTCGTAATTTACAAAAAAAAAACATACGCCACTGTTCATAAAAAAATTAAGACATCTCACTGACTTAATGTTACGAAATTATTTCGATCCAAGCGAAATTTCCACACAAAACTTCTGTTTCAACGAAATCCTTTTGATCATATAAACTTTTATACTAACCAGAATCTTTTGTGAATCCGACAACTTCAATTTTATACTACCCAGACTCAATCGTGAGCTGTTTATGAAGTTCTTCGAGAAAATTGAGTCACTGAGCGGAAGCTTATATACACAGACTTTTTGGTGGGATATATTGAAAAGGTTCTGATCTTAGAAATAATCAGTCTCCCCATGAGCAGAGCTTCATTATACGGGGTGATACACCATATTTTTATACTGGACCAAAGAGGTCGCTAGGAATATTTAATAGTATATTACATACCGAGGTGGGAAGTGTTACATTACTGTCGAGAGTTAGTTCACTAATATCTCGAGACAGTGATGTAACTTTCCACCGAGGTTTGTATGCTATTTTATTCACAACTACAATCTTCTAAATAAAAATTCGGAAAAAAGCAAATTTGTCATTATTTTTTCTTTCTATTTCGTCAACAATAAAATTACAAAGACAACCATAGAATGATGATAACAACAAATAACTTATTTTCCCAATAGTGAGTAGGCGGGTGTTCAATAAACACTTCAAATTTGTCAGCTCTTGTCAGTGTCCGGACCGTGTAATTTAATTTTTTCATAAAATGTCGGATATAGAGCTGAATTGCACACCGCCAGACATAAAGGAAGCAGCGGAGAAAGCTGAAGAAAATCTTATGCCCCCAAAAAAGTAGACCAAGGTATGATAAAGCATATAATACGTACAGACATTGGTGTGCTGAAAAAGGGGTCACAAAAGCTGCATCGGAAAACATCGTTCTTGCCTACTTCAGTGAAATGGCTAAGACTAAGAAATCATCAACCTTATGGTCTACGTATTCCATGATAAAAACAACCTCAATTATCAGAGACAAGGTTGACATATCAAAATATGGAAAATAAATGGCTTTTTTGAAAAGGCAAAATGCCAATTATAAACCGAAGGAATCAAATACATTTACCCAAGGAAATGTTGATACTTTCTTAGATGAAGCACCAGAAGAATGTCTTGTTCTGAAGGTTATTATTCTAACACTAATAAAATAGTTATTTTTATTAATATTTTTCAACATTTTAGGTTGGTTTGGTAATTGGCCTTCCAGGAGCCTGCAGAAGTGATGAACTTTTTTAAATGAAAGTCCAAGATATTGATATTTTGGAAAAAAAGATCAGCATCATCATTCCTCAAACAAAAACATATCAAGCACGATCGTTTCCAACATTAAACACTAAATGGGTTGAAATTGTAAAAAAATATATAGAGCTCCGTTCACGAATTCAAAATGAGAGGTTTTACATGCAAATGAGATTTGGAAATATCACCAATCAAGTCTTTGGACACAATTCCATATCGCAATTTCCGAAAAGAATAGCATCGTTTTTGAAACTAAATAACGTCGGCGAGTATACCGGGCATTGTTTTCGGCGTACAGCAGCAACTTTGTTCACAAACAATGGAGGAGATGTTCTACAATTAAAGAGATTGGGAGGATGGAAACCGAGTACCGTGGCGGAAGGCTATGTAGATACTTCGTTCTACAATCAAACGAAGGCTGCTAATCTGCTCTCTGGTGAAACTACTTCCTCCAATCCTTCATCAGTCACCATGAAGAGTTCATCATCTGTACCACAAGAACTGAACTTTTCAAGCATGGGTTAATGGTTTCTGTAGCATCTCACAATAGTTCGACTATAACGATCAATTTCAATAATGTCAATAGTCCCTAAATATATGTACATACAGAAATTATTGATCCTTTGTTTGAAAAGTTCAGTCCTTGTTAATTTTGTGTTTACTAATCATAAAGAGCTTAAGAAGTGCTAATGATGTTAAGTGTGCTTATAAGTCTCAATAAAATCAAATAGGTAAATGAACTTTTTATTTAAAAAATTTTAAGAAGATATCTTCTCTCAAAATAAACAGATAAAAAATCCTCTCAAGGGTAAAAAATTTGAAAGTAGGTAATATGTCAGTTTCAGACTTTTTAAACGTCAGTAATGATGACATTTCATATATAGTTGTAAATAAAATCACTTTAACCTTCTCATTTCCAATAAATACATTCTCATCATCCTATGATTTTACAAAATTGCACTTGTTGCCTTCTCATTTTTACCCCTTCCATTTATTGCCCTCCTCGCGTTAGTGCCTGATAGGTTTTGGTGCGCTGTCCATCAGACTTTTTCCTAAAGTTTTTTTCAAACTGCACAAAATATAAATTTTTCAACCCCTTGCTTTGAGCCTTTATATTTATAGCTCTAGTTTGGTGAAAATAGGAAATATCTAATAAAATCGGGCAGTTCTTTTAGTCGTAACTTTTAACAATATTAAATATAGCTAATTCACACACAATAACACTACTCTCATAGTCTAAGACTAAAATAAAACAAGCGCAACTGACTGACTGACCCTTATAGTTTGTTTCAAAAAGAGTATATAGGAATGCAATGATCCTTTAACAATCATATGGTGATCAGATATTACATAAAAGAATGGAGCTCTTGAACGGCAAAACAAGCAGGGGATAATTTTTTAGTTCAAGTGAGTACATCTATGGGCACCGTCAATTTGGAGACCAAAAAACTTAATCAAATTTGAAGACCCTATCAAGTCATTGTTAAGATTGAGAGGCTGCGAAACTAAACTGAAGTTTTTCCAGTGGTAAAACCAAGCCCGTTCAAGTCACATCAGGACCTAATAGTAATTTCATCCTTGTCTATGGTAGAATGTGAAGTTCTTATATCTAAACTACTCCAGGTAACACTAGTGTCATCAGCAAATAAAGTGAATTCAATGGTTTTCGTACAACGCTGCCAGAACTTGGAGAAGCCTATAACAAATTTGGAAAAGTGCTCATCTTTCAATATTCATAAATTGAAAATATAATGTTAATAGAAAAAATCCAAGGAAACAAGCACATTAAAGAATTAACGTTCAATCATATTGTTAATATTGTAAATAATAAAAAAAACATTTTCTAATTATTATAACTACATACTTAGCACTTTAGCTTTTTCATAGTTAAACGTGGCAACATCAAATGTTTTCGACTGCATTTCGTTCACGGTTTCAGATAAACTTGCCAAAGTATACGTTTCTTCTGATATCGATCACAGTCAAAAAACGCCTCTGAATTATTTCATTCAATTGAACTAACCTTGATCGATTTGTCTTTAAAGTGTGGGTAAACGTTGTCTAAGCTCCTGGAGTGTCTTTAGACAATTCAAGGTTCTTTGTAGCTGGTGCTGTATTTTCGAGATCACTCGAGTACAATTCTTGAGTACGTAATCGAAAAAACATTTTTTTTTTCGGCTCTCCGTATTCTCGAAATTTTGGTGTACGATTTGTTCCGCATGTGATGACTCGATTGGGAATGCACTGTTCGAATGTTAAAATTCTGTTTGCTGACGATGCCCTTAGATACTTTTCTTGGTTAGAGTTGTTAATGAAACACTACAAAATATTTTCAAATGGTTTTGCAATAATTTATTACAAATCAATATAAGTAAATAAAACTAAATGTATGCTGATAACTAAGTATATCTACATATAAGCAGTTTGTCGATAAAGGATATACCATCACAATTGGTGGAGGTGGAAATTCTTTACAGTTAGTAGAAAAATTCAAATACTTAGGGGTAGTGATTGACAAACAGATGAAATTCACTGCTCAAGCCAACGTTGTTATTAAAACTACTGCGTTTAAGTTAAATTTCCTTTTTAGAAGTTCTTTTAGCCTATCACAGTGGACTAATTGTAATATTCAGTGTGGAAACCACTTATGGAATAAAATTCTTTATGTCATTATTTTAGGAAATTATAAAAAATGCCGAGACACGTCAACTTTTAAATTGAGTTGTGCGTTATGTAAACATAAATGTGAATGTACAGGGTGATTGACGCAAGTATACCAGTCAGCCAGTCAGTGTTGTTTTTTTTAATGAAACACCCTGTATATTCGCATATTTTAGAAATCCTCTTGATGAACCGATTTCAACAAAATAAATAATGTATGGTCAATTATGAATTATACAGGGTGAAATTTTTATTTTCACAGTTATTAAACACACACACACACATAAAATACCTGATGTATTTGATTTTAATACATTAAAATAAATGCTCAAAATGTCCTCCACCTAGTTGTTGGCAATAGCAAAGTCTCCTATTGAACTCCTCCTTAACTTTGTTCAAAGTTTGAGGTGAAATACTCCGTATTTCTGTAGTTATCCTGTCTTTGAGATCTACAATGCTAGTTGGTTGTGTTGCATATACCCCACAGAAAAAAATCTAACGGCGTATGGTCTGGCGATCTAGCTGGCCACTCAATAGTACCTCTTCGTCCAATCCATTTATTGGGACAGATTCCATCTAAATAAGTTCTTACCATTAAAGCATAATGGGATGTTGCCCCGTCTTGCTGGAACCAAACATTTTCATTCGGTGAGCTAGGATCTATTGCGTTGGGATATAAGTTTGCCAACGCAGGAATAACTTCATTTTTAAGTATATTCAAATATTTTCCAGCTGTCAAATTTCCATCTATAAATATAGGACCAATAATATGGTCGCCTATGATACCGGCTCAAACGTTCACCTTTTGAGGGTCCTGAGTATGTGTCTCACGCATCCAATTAGGATTCTCTGCTAACCAATATCTACAGTTCTGTCGGTTTACCTCTCCATTCAATGTGAATGTTGATTCGTCAGAAAAAATAATGGTACCAACAGCTATCTCATTTCTGTTCAGCTCATTCATCAATCTTCCGCAGAAATCCATTCTACCATCTGGATCGTCTTCTGTTAACTCCTGCACAAAAGTTAATTTGAAGGGATGAAGTTTTTCTTAATGAAGACATCTTAGAACAGTTGTATGACTAACATTATTTTCACGGGCAATTTGACGTGTAGGTACTTGAAGTTTGATTATCTTCGACACTTAACAAAATATCCACTTCCACATCATCTTCAACAAAGTGTGGTTTTCTTTTCAATGGTTTGACATGTCCAAGTTCTCTGAATTGTGCATGAATTTTAGACACAGTACTTTGTGAAATATTAGGCGATTCGGGATACCTGTGATTAAATAAATTTGCCACTTCAAATTGACTTCTGCAGTTATCCTCGTACCCGATCATCATTAAAATCTCAATTCATTGAGTCTAAGTTAAATATTTCATTGTTATGTCGACAAGGAAAGAGTGTTCGACAAAGATTTCACTTTTCAGTATAAACCGTCAACAGATCAACAACTGACAGAATAGAAAACAATCCATATTATTTACCGATTAAAAACAATCCACATTATTTACCGATTTTGTCCAATTATTGGCGCTTTTAGGCAATTTTTAGGTATTTATGATAAAATTCATGGGCGTAGCAGGGTTTGTTTAATATACAAATACATCTAATAATTAGTTAGTTTAGATCTTTGATAAATCCATATTCAGCTAATTTAAAAAAGTACCAATATTTCAAGTGTAATAAATTATTAATTTTAAAATTTCACCCTGTATAATTCATAATTGACCATACATTATTTAGTGTGTTGAAATCGGTTCATCAAGAGGATTTCAAGAATATGCGAATATACAGGGTGTTTCATTAAAAAAAACAACACTGACTATGGCCTACTTGCGTGAATCACCCTGTACATTTAAATTTATGTTTACATAACGCACAACTCAATTCGAAAGTGGACGTGTCTCGGCATTCTTTATAATTTTCTAAAATAATGAATGTATATAATACTATCATTCTACCCTACTTCAATTACTGTCCTACGATACTCTTTCTGCTGAATCAAAATGAGTTTAGTCCACTAGAGAAATTGCAGAATAGAGCAATGCGGATAATAATATCTTGTTCAAAGTTTACTTCCATCAATTTAATGCTTGAATTAAGGTGGATGCCAATCAGAAATCTCTCACAACGAAATGTATTAACTTCTATTCATAAAATCAAGCATGGATTATTTCCAATTTATCCACAGAAGAAGCTTGATTATCACTTAAATGTGCACAGTTATCAAAAACGGAACAGAAATAACTTTTATAGTGAAACTGTTGTTAAAAGTTCAACAAAAAATTTACTATTTTCCAAAGGTCTCGATCATTATTACTCTTTTCCAGAAATAATTGAACATTTAAATTTTGTGAAAGCATTTAAAATCCAAGTCACAGATTATTTAATAAATGAATTAATATTTCTCAAGAAACAATGACAATCTATAGAATTATTAAGTTGTAATTAAATGTGTATTGTAGATAATGAGCTCGTTTACTCAAATTTTCAAATCAATTTTAACTGTCTTAAAACACAGTACTAAGGATAAAAATGTGATTCTGAAAATTTCATGTCAATAGAATATGTCGTTCTCCTAATACAACCAATTAAACAAGCATACCGTAGCGGGGCGAAGACTATGTCTGTGACGTCACCGCATATGAATGTTAATGTGCACTAACATTACGCTTCTCACTGTAACGTGCCTCGCGTAGAATTTATTTATTTTGAATTACTCACAAAATTTTTGTGTCAATAAAATAGAATGTGTGGACCAAATTTTTAAAGAAAACAGACTCATTGAATATTCCAGAAGTGGACTTTTATACTATGTGACACATCGTTTTTGACTGTTTTCCGGCCAGAATGATTAAAAATGTCAATATTTTCATAAATACATGCTCTCTCAAATGATATACTGGGTGATCCCATATGTTTTATTTCATTCCTGGTCTGGTGGACAAAAGTTACGGAGATATACGCTACAGGTTACTCAGTAAAAAGTTGCAATTTTTTAATCTGCAGACTGCCCAATTAAAGGAGCTTCTCCAAATGCTATTTATGATGAATGTGTAGTGGTAATTGAATCACCAATGTTGAAAATAACAAGAAAAACTTATTTTGATGGAGCAGGTAATATTGGTTCCAAATGTTTACATCAGATTCAAATGCACATGCACTTCACTGGTGAAAAAAGCGATATTTGTTAGAGCTGATCCGGACTTTGAATCAAATGAAATAATTTCTTTTGAAACATGTATAATATACGCCAGTTTTGTTGATGATCTACTGAAAAAGATTACCTGTTAATTGGAAAAAAGCAGTATTTAATAAAATTTAATTTGTGAAGAGTTGACCCATTATTTTATTGAATAATTCTGAACATTAATAACACCACAAGCTATAAGAACAATATTATCTACTTTTTATAATAAATTTAGATTAATACAAGCGTGTGGTTTTCAATAACCCTCTCAATATGGATTCACAACGTATTTTATAAGGTAATTTATAACGATTCTGATTGAAGAAAAATGGAATCCTAAAAATACACAAACAAAGTATGTTGACTTATCAGTTAATGTTTTGAGTATTTTTATGCTTTTCTGCCATTCCATTTTTTTGCATCCCCATTAATAGAAATAAATGTTTTGTTAGATGTTTCAATCGTAGTACTTTTACATTCTGGAACTGCAGAATATTTATAGCTTTTCTTACTCTGGTTCTGGTCTATTGTGTCGAATAGTTTAAATTATTTCTGAACGTTCTTATTTCACAAACATAACACTGTTTAGAGTTTGATAAAACGTATGCTTAATAGAAAATAATAAGCATAGAAGCAAGTACTGTTACTAGCTAAGTAGTCATCTGACCGAAAAAAGATCGGCGCGGTATCCGCTCTTTGAACGAGAGATTTCATATGCGATGACGTCACGCCTGAAATTCGGAGAGGAGCGCTGTTTAATGTTTATAATTTTTTTAGGCGACTCAGGAGTCTCGCTGACATCTAATTTTTTGCACAGAGCTTCAAAATGATGTGCTCTTCCTAATCGTAAAATGAAAAAAATATGTAAATGAGCCCATTTAACTAACTGAGAAACTTATCAAATAAGCGAGCGAACTTTCATATATCCTACAGACAAAACCTTGATAAATGGAAAAGTTTGACTTTGCTTCACTTGTAAAAATTAAAAGTAATAGGTCTTTTTTTGGAAAAAAAAAGTAATACACTTCTTTTGTATCATTCCCAGTTCAATAAATCCATATCAAAATTAAATCGATCCGTATTCTCGCCCCTACAGCTACCCCTGTCGTTGAAGACACCCCAGCGCCACCCTCTTTGTACATTACATTAGCAAGAAATGTGTCCCAGGCCGCGTTACGACCCCCAAGGGTGGTTTACCTCGAAAGGCGGTTTACCCCCGTTGCTTCGATTTATTTCAGAGATTTTTTTAGGCTGAGTGGGTCTACGTCAAAATTTAGGTCCTTCCGAACTAGATTGTTAATCTAAGTGACTATACAGGGTGCAGTAGGTAAGGTAGATGAAGTAAAAGGAGTCTGAGATGTTTGGGCACAGATATCTTTCATTTTTTAGTTCATTGGATAGCCCAACTAACAATTTAATTCATAAATACTCCATTCTAAGAAACTATAACATTTTGCTTGGTAATGAGTTCGTGTTGTTTTAACGATAATAATACCTTCATCGTAAGTTCATACACTAGAGTAAATTTATAATGTCAATAATATGATATAATAATAATAATAATAATAATAATAATAAATTTATTGCTTCTCAAACATAGAGTTCACAGCAAGGGTTTGGGATTAACAAAAATTTCAATATTCTCCAAGTATAATAGAATAAAAAATAGAATAGAACTATTCATTCCAAATAAAAAAACGTCATTTTAAGATATTCCATATATACAGGGTGAATCACGACCAACGGAATGGAGGTTTATAATGAAACGGTGGAAGTTTTAAAATGTTATTCACTTTAGTAGTTTGTACATCCATATAGGCTACATTTTAAAATTATTTTGAAATATACAGGATGTTCCAATAAAGTTTGGCGTATCAAAGTTATTTTTTTTATGGGACAACCTATATTTTATTGCATTTTCTGATTGCCCCTGAAGAATAAAGTACTCCTTAATAATGGTTCCCTATACCTAAATAGAGAGGGTTCCGAGTTATGCTATAACAAATTTTAGCAAATTTTCTCCTACATCTCAATAGTTGGACATTTGATGAATGTATCTCACTATTGAGTACTAAATATCCATTCACAGGATGTTCAGAATTTTCGGCTTAATTATTAGATCCTTCAATGGGTAATATCGAGCTTATTTTAAATTGAACACCCTCTATTCTGATAATTCACCATATTCAAAAAAATATCCCCTTTCGAATGATATAAGGGTGTCCTATACCTAGGTATTATACTTCTCGTGCAATTTACAATTTTCCTAAATCGTATGGAAAGTCGAGTTTAAAACAAAAAAATCATACAAATCTAGTCGGTACCTTACTCAATGACATGTCATTTTATAACATTTCTCTATTAATTCTCCTAACAATCGTGTGTTAGTTTTAAATTTTATTGCTACAAAAAATGAAGCAGTATCGGTTAAACGAAAGAGTCGACATGATACTTTGCATTGGGAAATATTCAGAAAATTGTTTAGAGTTTAAGCTCAAAAGTACCCTGATAGAATCCACCCAAAGAAGAAAGTTCTCGAAATACTGCTCAATAGATTTCGTGATACTGGGAAGGTGACTAAAACTAAACCAGTTACGACAACGCCAACGAATTTGATGTACTGCTGTCGGTTACGGAAAATCCTAATACCAGTACTAGAAATATTTCAAGTGAACTAGAAATAAGTCAAATGAGTGTGTGTGAAATACTCAAGAAAAATCGCTACCATCCGTATCATATCCAACTACACCAGCAGATGACAAAACAGGATTATGATAAACGTTTAAATTTTTGCTTATCGACTTTGGATAAAGTTGGGGAAGATCCTGATTTTTTCAATAATGTCTTGTTCACTGACAAACTAACTTCCCACAATAATGGGTTAGTGAATAGACATAATTTTCATTATTACAATATAGCAAACAAACATTTATTCCTCAATGTTGATCGCCAAACCTTTGGGCAGGAATTGTGGGCGAGTATGTTATCGGCCCGTCCTTTTTTGACGGACACCTGGATGTTGGAAAATTTTTGAGTTTTTTGACAAAAGACTTCTGGATCCTTCTCGAACACCTACCACTCAGCATACGAAAGAAAATGTGGCTACAATTGGACGGAGCTCCTGCCCACTTTCCACGTGCAGCTAGAAGATACATCAATAGAAAATTCAGAAATAAATGGATAGGTAGAGGCGGTCTTTATAATTGGCCAGCTAGGTCACCAGAATTGACCAAGATGGATTTTTTCGAATGGGGTTATAATAAAAATATTGTGTATTCTACACCCCTACTACTCCAGACGATATTAAATTGAGAATTTTGAACGCTTTCGCGACTATAACACCCGATATGTTAAATAATGTAGGTAAATCGTTGGAAGCTAGATTCACGTGTTGCATTGCACAAGCATTTTGAACATCTATTATAGTAATTTTTCATTTTTTGCTCTGAATAATTTGTTGTAGTATTTATGTATTTGCTTTATTAAAAATGTGTTTTTGTTTTATTATGTACTCAAATACTTATCGTTCGTTAAAAAATAAGCTAGTGTACCTCAGCAACTACCAGTGTGCATATTTATTGGCAACTTCACTGTTTTTTTTACAGATCATCAGTTTGAAATTTGAAGAGAATTGCATATATTTTAAAATAGGTTTACCATGCAATTTAAGAAAATTGTAAATTGCACGGAAAGTATAATACCTAGGTATAGGACACCCTCATGCCATTCGGAAGAGGACATTTTTTAAACATGGTGAATTATCAAAATACAGGGTGTTCAATTAAAATTAAGCCCGATATTACCCATTGATGGATTCAATAATTCAACTGAAAATTCTGAAAACCCAGTAAATAGATGTTTAGTACTCAATCGTGAAATACATTTAACGAATGTCCAAGTATTGAGATGTGAGAGAAAATTTGCTAGAATCTGTTATATCAATGAGTTATTCATTTTTTTCGAAATGTTCACATTTTCAAAAGACAGGATAACTAGCAACCCTCTGTATGTAGGTATAGGGAACCATTATAAGGAATTATTTCATTTTTTAGGAGCAATCAGAAAATGGGATAAGATATAGGGTGTCCCATGAGGAAAAATATAACTTTGATACACCACACTTTATTGGAACATCCTGTATATTTCAAAATAATTTTAAAATGTAGCCGATATGAATGTACGAACTAATGAGGTGACAAACATTTTGAAACTTTCACCGTTTAGCTATACACCTCCATCCCGTTGGTCGTGATTCACCCTGTATATCCAGTAATTATCTTGGCAGATTCACAACTTAAGTTATTAAGAGTGGAAATTAGTGCATTAAAATTATCAAAACAATTGACTTTTGGTTTCATTACTGAATATATTGGACAATTAAATGACAAATGGTGGAGTGTTTCGTATTCATTCTGATTACAAGCCGTGCATAGTTCTTCCGGGTTAATATTATAGCTATTACCGTTAAAAAAGAAAAAAATGTTATGACTATTGGACATCCGTCATTGTGCAAGATTGCGAGTGACTTGTAAGGGTAGTTTAAATATACTTGACCAGTAATATTCAAGCTAGTGTATAAGATCATGGAAGAGCACCGCTGTGCCAAACTAAGATCCATACTGTTGAATTTGTTGTAGGAATTTTCAAATAGATTCTTTCGATTATTCCTTAGTGACTTTGGATCTAGGTTTTCCCAAATGGAAGATTTACTCAGAGTATTATTTATGACGTAAAAGTGGGAAATAAGTGATCTTTACGAAGGCATTTCTCTTAGAAAGTTATTTTGCTGTTATTATAATTACGATTCCAATTTTACTTCACAGTCCGATTCACTGTTAAGTCGCCAATGCTTGTTTTAATGACATAAAAAATGTTTCAACAGTTCATCACTGATATGTTTGTGAAGCGTCCAGTTCAATATTGATAAAGAATACAGAAGGCAAAGGATTATCATAATGTCGGATAGCCAAGCAGCCATTAAAGCTCTGAGATCTTGTGTAATCAGTTCCAAAATGGTGTGCGAATGCCTAGGCAAATTCAATGAACTAGGCTAAAACAAAATAGTTACCCCACTGTGGATTCCAGGACACACTGGAATAGAAGGAAATGGAATAGCAGATGATCCAGCGAAGAGGAGGACTGAAATACCCTTTTAGGGACCTGAACCCTTTTGCGGAATAAACTCCAATGTAATATTGGAAGAAATAGGTGCAGCCGAGGAAAACAGAAGATCTGACCATTGGAGAGATCTAGTAGTGCTGAGACAATCAAATATTCTCCTGGGTCACTACAACCTGTTGATATTAAATAAATGCATGAGTCAAAGTAAAACTGCGCTAAAAGTTTTAACAGAAATCCTAACAAGAAATTGTCGCCAGAATGGGCATCTGAAAAAGCTCAAAATAGTGAAGGGAAAATGTAGATTTTGTATCATGGAAGAAGAAACCTGCATCCACATCATCTCTAATTGTACAGCACTTCTGAATCCTAGGGCACAGCACCTGGAAGATTACTGGAGAGAAGAGGGACATTTACATAAGTTGAAGGTTGCAGATATCCTGAAATTCCGAACGGAAATAGGACTAAAGGCTACTAGTTTTTAAGACTCCTCAGAGCCTAATTAGAAGTGAGATACAAAAAACAACAATATAAATATGTTAATGACTGAATCATAAACAAACATAACACTATGCAAAAGAATCGACATAGTACTCCGAAACTTTATAGTAGGCCCTTGATGTCAACAATTTCCTCTTCCTCTTCTATCCAGTAATCTCCCAGGTGCTGTGCTCTAGGATTCTGGAGTACTGTGCAGTTGGAAAGTATGTGGATGGAGGTTTCTTCTTCCATTCCACAAAATCTGCATTCTTCTTCCTCCACTATTTTGAGCTTTTTCAGGTGCCCATTCAGGCGACAATGTCCCGTTAGGATCCCTGTCAAAACTCTTAGCGCAGTTTTACTTTGACTTATGCATTCTTTCGATCTCAACAGGTTGTAGTCACCCAGAAGAGTCTTTGATTGTATAAGCCCTACTAGATCTTTCCCATGGTCAGATCTTCTCTTTTTCTCGGCTTTACTTATTTCTTCCAATATTACATTGGAGCTGATTCCACAAAAGGGTTCGGGCCCCCAGAAAGGTATTTCAGTCCCCCTCTTTGCTAGTTCATCTGCTATTTCATTTCCTTCTATTCCAGTGTGTCCTGGAATCCATAGTAAGGTGACTATGTTGTTCTCGCCTAGTTCATTGAGTTTGTCTAGGCATTCCCACACCATTTTGGAACTGATTACACAAGAGCTCAGTGCCTTATTGGCTGCTTGACTATCCGACATTATGATAATCCTTTGTCTTCTGTATCCTTTACCAATATTGAACTGGGCGCACTTTTTTATGGCGTGGATTTCCGCTTGAAAGATACTTGGGGTTTTTCCCAAGCTTTCAGAGTGTTTGGTTCCTGGCCCGAACACTCCTATCCCAGTTCCTTCTATTGCTTTTGAGCCGTCTGTGTACCATTGAATGGCATTCTTTCCAAGTCTGGTAATGGTATTTGGATCCCATTCCTTCTTGTTGCTCATTTCCGTAACGAATTTCTTTGAAAAGTTATATTTATATTTTTTCATCATACCGTCTTGTGGCATGTCCCAGGTTGACTGATTTCTAAGAAGTGAGTAGGTGTTTTTTTTAATGATTCCCTCTCTACTTAGTCTGTATCTTGTTCTTTCTGCAACACTTTCCACCACCATATGTAAAGGGGTGAGGTTGAGAATCACTTCCATTGCTGCCGTTGGGCATGTTCTCATTGCTCCTGTAATGCATATACAGGCTAGTCTTTGAATTTTGGAGAGGTTTTCTCTAGTCGTCAATAGGCTAGTTCTACTACACCAGGCAATGGCTCCATAAGTGATGATTGGTCTCACTATGGCAGTGTACATCCAGCTTAGGATTTTTGGGTTACAGCCCCAGTTTGCTCCTGCCAGATTTCTGCACACCATTATAGCCATTTTTGCCTTGTATGTAATCTCCTTTTCGTGTTTGTTCCACAGGAGTTTACTGTCTAAAGTTAAACCTAGATACTTGACTTCTTGTCTCCATTCAATCTCGTTCCCATCAAGTTTTATGGTTTTGAGGTTGAGTTTTCTTTTCTTAGTGAAGGCTATCAGGATGGTTTTAGTGGGGTTTATGCTAAGTCCCACTTGCCTACACCAGATATTTGTATAGTTCAGACCCTTTTGTACAATATCGCAAAGGGTGTTTTCGAATTTTCCCCTGGCTGTTATGACAATATCGTCGGCATATCCTTGGCAGGATATACCGAGATCCGTCAAACCACACAGGAGTTCGTCAACCGTCAGACTCCACATTAATGGGGATGCTACTCCTCCTTGTGGGCATCCTCTGGTAGTGCAGATGGAGACAATGTCTTTGCTCGTCCTCGTCTCTGCTATTCTTGTGGTGAGCAGTTCCGACATCCATTTGGATGTTGTGCTGTTTACACCTCTTCTGTTCAATGCTCTTCTGACTGCCTCATGTGAAGTATTGTCAAAAGCTTCTTCTATGTCCAGAAATGCACATACTACAGTTTCTTGGTTGTCTAGAGCACCTAGGATATCCTCCGTCAGTTGTACCAGTGCAGTCTCCGTAGATCTGCCTGCCCGGTAAGCATGCTGACATGGGTGGAGAGGTAGTCTCTCTAGGATTTCCGTTCTAATATGGTTATCAATAGCCTTTTCCATCGTTTTGAGTACAAACGATGTTAGACTAATTGGTCTAAAGGATTTGGGGTTTGTTGTGTCCCTTTTTCCAGTTTTTGCAATGAAGGTTACTATTGCCCTTCTCCATGCTTCAGGTATATAACCCATACCCATAAAATGGATGGATAAATTAATTTGACATTTGGCAGGTTGTTTTTAAATGTAAAAGGGCATATTTTGATAAAAAATAGTAGTTTGTGCAACTAGTGTGGATATGATGGCCATATCGCACGAGGACGAAGTTTGAGCACGACGCCGTAGGCGGAGTGCTCAATCGTTTAAATGCAATATGGACAATCCCCACGAGTCGAACAGCATATTATTTCTACGACCAACTTAAGAAAAAATCTAGAAATTAAAAATTTCCATAAACTGTAATATAACTTCAAATTGAAAATTTAACAATTCAATTTTATGTTTCCACTGATTTTTTTGTGGTGAACGTACAGTTCTTGAATGTCCAATTTGTATAATGCTACGGATCCCCTTTTTAAATATACGATGCTGTTATAAGTAGATGTTGCCAGTTGGACTCCCTCATGAAGGGTGCCGTACCATTATCTATAATAATGAATATTCTGCTGAATATTTCAAACCTCTACCTGTTGTCGTTATTAATATCAAGCAGATTCAATATTTAAAAATAAAATTAACAATAAAAAAACTTCACGGGGAATCGAACCCGGGACTACCGCGTGAGAGTCTGGTTTGCTTACTACTCGACCACCGAGGAATATGCAAATTGTTTATCCATAACGTCAGATGTCTTACATAATTTTTGCTTAGAAGGAAATTTGTCCCGACACGTTCTACTTTTTTTTTTATTAAAGAGGAGGAGGAAATAGGTGGGGAGACTATATGAGAAGCACGACTATTGTAAGCACGAGCTAAGCAGATTTCCAATCCAAATTTCCGATGCATGAGGCACATTGATTCCATTTTATAGATGCAGGCCAAAGTTGAAATTTTTTGCCGGACAAAGTAAGGCCTGCAAGACTCTCTACACCCAATATGCCACAAGAATCTAACAGCTCGGTTTTGCAGGATGAAGACCATATTAAATAACTGGTCCGTACGAGAACCCCAGAAACACCATAACGTAATTGCTTATAATGTCGGCCTAAACATTCACCTTTTCAGGATATTGTGTCCCATACTCCTGCATCCAATGGGGATTTTCACTTGCCCAGTATCGATACGTCTAGCGGTACATGGCCGTTGAGCATTAAATCTGCTTCATCTGAAAAAAGTATATTTTTCATGAAATTACGATCTCTGTTAAATCGTTCCATAATTGTTTCACAAAACTCGATTCTCCTATCAAAGTCATCTTCTAGCAGCTCTTGGACCAAATGTACCTTATACGCATGCCACTTCTCCTTTTTCAGCACTCTAGCAGCAGTAGAATGGTGCAAATTATTATCCAGCGCAAATTGTCTCGAGCTGAAGGGATTTTCTTGAAACTCAATGTGAACGTCAACTTTTTTGTCTTCGGAAATTGACTTTCTACCACTTTTGGGGAAATCTCCAACATGGCCAGTTTCTCTAAACTTATCCTCGATTTCACTGATGGTTGATTGAGAAATGGGTTAACGGTTGGAATATTAAGCATAAAATAAATTGCCAACTAATTTCCGTGTCCTTACCCTATCTCCATAGCCAATCTTCATTAATATTTTTATTCATTCAGTTTCGGTGAGTTTCATCATAAAATTATGCTAATTTAAAGATTTTAACTATTGAACACTTGACTTATACACATATATTAGTGTTAAATTATAACTTAGTACCTACTATTATCAGTGACATATTCAAAAACAAAAAAAAAATTGGGTACACTGCGATTTTTGATTTTCAGGGGTGGTCCTCACAATAACTTAGTTCTGGATCAGAATTTCTGATTGAAATTTCACCAAATAAACAGTATTGGTCGACCCTGTGGAAATAAAAATTTAAATAATTACATCGTTCTGAAGACGATTAGAAGACCTTCGCAATGATGTGTCTTGAGACACATGGTTGCATTGGAAAAATTGCTGATAACTTCACCACCTCAATACTGGTAACGCAATGTTCGTTACATCTACACCATGTGATGATAATTCGAAAATCAAAATTGACAATTTTTTGTATTTTTTCCAAAAGTCGCTTATTTCGGAAATGATAAATTTATTCCATACGTTAGCGACATACTGTATAATAATATAAATATGTTTCTTTATGATAACTTTTAGGTTTTTTCCGCACGTTAGTATGAAAAATGGTGTACCTAACACGAGCGTAAAGTGACTGTTCTGCACTTGTTAGGTAAACTATACAGTGCTATTCAAAAGTCCCCCCCCTCGTATCTTTTGAACGGCTACACTTACATTAATAAAATTTGGAGGGTGAAAATAAAGTGTTGTAAACTTCTTTACGAATGTGAATGTATGACAAATGAAATTAGTCAAAACCCACATTACACAAAAACAATTTGTTTTAGTGACGTAAGTGTTTTTTGCCTCAATGGAAATGTGAATACACAAAATGTAAGGTATTGGAGTGACAAAAATCCTCACACCGGAAAAAGTCAATGTTTGGGCAGGTATTTTGGGAAACCACATAGTTGGTCCTGTCTTCCTGAATTCAAATTCAGGCGGTGGAGTGTATCTGGAGATGTAACAAAATGCAATTGGGCCGTTAATTCTTGAAATTCTGGAAGATTATCCAGATGAATTCGGCCATCTGGAAATAACGTTTCAACAAGATGGTGCTCCTGCACATTATTATGGTGCAGTAAGACGTTACCTGGATGAAGAATATCGAGGTAGATAGATCGGCCGGCGAGGTCCTATAGAATGGCACCTCGGGCACCTCGGTCACTAGATCTGACGCCATTAGATTTTTTTCTATGGGGGCTCTTGAAATCCAAGCTTTATACTACGGCACCAGATAGCATTGGCGTGTTGAAAGAAAGAATTATTGAAGGATGCAATGCAATTTCAGCTGACACATTCGAACGAGTACGACAAGAGTTTACTAATAGGATGTATTACTGTTAGGAAGTAGACGGATCACATTTCGAACACTTGCTATAAGAATCCATTGTTGGTATTTGATTAATTAAATTTAAAAAAATAATTTCAATAATTTTTGTATTCATTTAATTCATCCGTCAAAATTAGTTTAAACCCAAACAAAATTACCAATGTCAATGCCAATGTCAATGCCTTTCAAACGAGATATCACTTGCCATAAGGTTCTGTTTAAAATAATTGGCCAGAGTGGCACTGTGACGTCATCTATTACTATTACGTCACCTGTTACAATTCGTAGAGAAGTTTACAACACTTCATTTTCACCCTCCAAATTTTATTAATGTAAATGTAGCCGTTCAAAAGATACGAGGGGGGAAGGGGACTTTTGAATAGCACTGTATAATAACTGTGCACTTGTATGAGCTCAAACACGATTTTTTTAAAATACTCGATTAAAGATCACAAATATATTACCTTTATCGATAGAAGTTCATTTGGAGCTTTGTTTAAAAAATCCTAGATAATTCACCTGGTAAATACGTTCGATTTCTCAGGCCTGAAGCTCACATTTTGTCGTTTCAGGAAGGCCAACAGTTTTCATATTTCGAAATATCACTTTTCTATTCAATTTTCAGCATTGTTTGTATCATACTGTAATTGCCCAGAAAGTGGGCGGCTTCTTTTGTCTGGCTTGTTCTCCAAAATATGCTTAGAGTGCACTCTCGGAACTTGTGTTCTTCACCTTTTTTTCTTCGCACCACTTCCTTCATAATTCAATAGCTTTTTTTCTGGCACCAACCCGTGTGCTGCTGCGCGAGCAGCCTGTCGTATTTCTGGAGGGGTACAATCCATCAATTTTTCATCGGAAGACATTTTTCTCAACTTATTATTTGCGAACTCAATATCCATCCGACTTTATCTGACATTTATTCATATTCATATTAACAATAGAAGTTCCAGCTTAATGATTATGAGAAAAATATGAAAAATAATAATAAATAAGAAAAATATGCCTGATAATTTTGTGCGAAAAGTAATATCTCAGGTATTTTCAAAACAAAACAAAGATTCATTAATTTTGATCGAAATATGATGGTTGTGAATAAAATAGTATACAAACCTCGATAGGAAGTTTCATTCCTGTCTCGAGATCATAGTAACTAACTTCCTAATCTCTCAACAGTAACGAAATTCTTCCCACCTCGGTGTGTATCTGTATCTGTAGAGAAGAGAGGGTGAGTGTGTAGGCTCACAGCACTTAGGCCACATGTGACCCATACCTCGGTGTGTAATGAATGATTCTAGTTCATTTTCATAATTTAATGTTCACCATTGAATACAAGAACTTGCTGTACAGAGCGAAGCTATATCGTTTTTCAAAATAAGTTTCCTAACAGCGTACATTTTTATCCCCCGTACAGACACACAACCTAGATGAGCCCATCCCACCCGGGTTGTTCCTCTCTAAGCAAGGTACATCTCCGAGAAGGAATTCCACCACTTCCCCTCATCTTATCCGATGGGTCTCCTCATCATAGTTCGCGTTTCGGCGTAGAGCTCATCCCTAGCTAAAAGGGCTAGCAGCTGGGGGCGAGCCGTTTCCTCTTTGGCCGTGTAGCCTCGGTGGTTTTTTCTTCGGCGGTCTTCCGTTGTGTGTGTGCTGCCTCTACAAAGTGCATCCACAGCCGGCAATTTTGGCTGAAAACACCCTTATAGAGTGTGTCTTCTTTTCTTCCGATCCTTTACAAGCGACTTTAAGCTATTAGTTGAGCTAATAGCTTTGTCACCTGTTCGAGGATCTGTTGTTTCGTTGTTGTCGTCGTTGTTTTCTTGTTAGCTGCGGCTTGGGCGTAGCTGACTCCTGTCTTCTTTACTGCTGTTGCTGTTGTCCTTGTCTTCTGGCTGCTTGAGGCTTCTGGGCATCCTTTGTAGTTTGCCGGATGTTCTCCCTGGCAGTTTGCGCAGGTGGCCGGCTTGGTCTTCGGTCGTGGGCAGTCGTTGAATCGGTGTGGTCCTCCGCACTTCACGCATTTCGTGTTTACGTTACATGTCGTCTGTCCGTGGTGGAAGCCTTGGCAGTTGTAGCACTGCGTCGGCCCTTTTCCTCTTCTTCGTTTTTCCCACCTGATCCTCACGTTCTGGATGTGTTGGATTTTCCGGATTTTCTCTTTTTCTCCAGGCTGCAGCTCCACCAGGTAGATGGGTAGCGGTCTACTCTCTCCGAATCTGGAATGTAGTTGGGTTAGTCGTTTTATTCTTACCCCTTGTCTCTCGATTCCTTCCTTGATTTCCTTGGTGTCCTCGCAGTGCGTTAGTCCTCGGATGACGATCCTTGCCATCCTTTCTTCTTGTGGCATATACGTTTATCACTCCACTTTTTTTCTCTCTTCTTTCAGGTACCTTGTGAGGTTCCTGAAGACCTCTGGTCCGTCGCAGGGTATTTTCACTCCGAGTCTTTCCCAGATTGTTATGAACCTCGTCTTTATGTTTCGTATTTCGATTTATTTTCTTACGGAGCTCCAGTGGTGGATGCTCTGCAGAATGACGGGTGGTGGTCGGTGCGTCGTTTTCTTGTTTTCGCGGATGGCCTCGTCCATCGCTTCCTCGTTGGCTTTCCTCCGGGCGGCGGCTTCTTTTTTCTGTATATTCCTGATGGATATCACTTCCGTGAAATCCATCTCCTCTTCTTCACTGTCTTAGTCTTTTCGTGGGGATTCTGTCCTTTTCGTCTTTCTGCGGACGCTTTCTAAGCGGCTTCGACCTCTCTTCTCCTCTTGCATCGCCTTTGCCAGGTTCTCCATGGCTTTTCTTAGGCCTGTCATCTCCTCTTCCATGCGCTGGATGGTTTTCTTCATCTCTTCTGCGGCTTTGTTCGCTTCTACTGGTTCTTTTTTGGCTTGGTCCCTTTCTTCTTGGAGTGTCTTCCTTATTTCCATGTCCAACAGCATTTTCGTGTCCCTCAGCATTTTCGTGACTTCTTCCGCTTTCTTTGTCTTTGTCTTTTCTCGCGCCACCATTTCTGCGTTTTTTATGGCTCCTGTTGCCTCGTTGTCCTCGCTGTCCGATGTTGTTTCCATTATCCTCCTTGTCCTGTTGCTAGCTTGGCTGCTAGCACAGCTGTCGTTCTTCTTTTTGGGTGGCATGTTAATAGTTCCTGTCCTTCACAGGTCCTAAAACATACAAAACATCTATCAAATCCGTACTTAAAAAATAAAAATATTTTTCAAGACTTTCATAAATAGAAAAAAAAAGTGTTAAGAAACACTATTTGCGTTTAAAATGCTGTTTTCGTCTTCTGATTAGCTTTCGCCGGTTCGGTTTATAAAAATCAACCTCCGTCCGATCGCTTTCTCAAAATCCGCTTCGCTTGCTTCTGAGTATTTAAGACACGTCCTTCCTACTCGGCTGCTCGCTGTCGACTTTGTTCTCCTCTACTTTCCTAGCTCTAGCTAGCTTATCTCCCGTAGTAAACATTTATAAATCAACAAGTTATGAAGGTAGTAATTCGCGCGATTCCTGTATTTACGACACACGTGTATTTTAACGATCGTCTTTAGAAGTGCTACATGAGAAATCCGACAACGAGTGAACCCACTATTCTTGTTAATAATGTACGGAAAAGTAATTAAAGCATATAAGATGAAAATTAGGTCACAACAGTGGGGTTGTCTGAATCAGGATTGATCGAATTGACTATAACATGTTAATTGATAATAATATTCAATTTATTCCGGTAAATAACTTCATTTTGTAATAAAAACAGATGCTAATGGACACTTAGCCAGTCGGAAAGCAAATACACATACAGCGTGTCCTCAGATGGGGTATCCTATAGGTGGCAAATATTAAATATTAGTTTCAGTGGAGAATGTTATTCTTGGAGAAAAATTTTGCTTGTTCTAAAACCCCATAAAATGAAGTAAAATTCAAGTTTTCCAAAACCCGTCTCATTTTATAGCCAGTTTTATGAAAATCGTATGAATTTTTGCACCAAGTTCGAAAATAATGTATTAATCTAGTGAGTGACGCTTACGATGTACCAAGTAACTGTCAACTTTTATAAATTATTTTCAAATTGTCATCCTCCAATAAATTTGACAACAATGTTAACTATTCAAGAATTATAATCACTATAAAAAATAATAATACAATAGATATTTACGTAATTAGTTATGAAAAGAGCGATATTGTTCAACAAGCGTAATATTTGCCAAAACGAGCGCTAGCGAGTTCTGCAAATTACGCGTGTTGAACAATGTCGCTCTCTTCATAACGTGTTTACGTACAACGTTTTATCTAATTCCGCGCTTTCATAATATTCAATAAAATCTTCAATTACAATGATAATATTGAAGTGGAATCAAATGGTATTAGAAGTATTGTTACTATGGTGTATTCACCCAGAAAATTGACTTACTTTAAATAACTGTGTCCTGAATAATGTTTTCAATGTTTATAAATCTCAAAATACTATTGAATTAAAATAATGGGTTAATTGTACAGTTTAAATAATGAAATAATTGTCAGTTTTGACAGTACCTACCTAATTAATAAATTATTCTTTGAAACTCATGTTTCAACATAGAGATACCACATGAGTTTCAAAGAATAATTTATTAATTAGGTAGGTTCTGTCAAAACTGACAATTATTTCATTATTTAAACTGTACAATTAACCCATTATTTTAATTCAATAGTATTTTGAGATTTATAAACATTGAAAACATTATTCAGGACACAGTTATTTAAAGTAAGTCAATTTTCTGGGTGAATACATCATAGTAACAATACTTCTAACACCATTTGATTCCACTTCAATATTATCATTGTAATTGAAGATTTTATTGAATATTATGAAAGCGCGGAATTAGATAAAAAGTTGTACGTAAACGCGTTATGAAGAGAGCGACATTGTTCAACTCGCGTAATTTGCAGAACCCGCTAGCGCTCGTTTTGGCAAATATTACGCTTGTTGAACAATATCGCTTTTTTCATAACTAATTACGTAAATATCTATTACATAACTACTTTTCATAACTGATATATGAAGGTTATGAAAAATGTGACGTTACCTAACGTCAAGGAGTGACGTAAAGTGTCACATTTGATAGCGGAATTATATAAAATAATAATGTAAGAAATACTGAGTAAAAAAAACATATATTCAATATATCATCTCCCAGCTCCAAAACATCTCTCAATTCTCTTTATAAATTCTCTGTTGAGTTTTTCGCAGCATTTCTGGTGTAATTTCGTCAACGGCATTAATGGTCGCGTTCATCACAACGTAGAGCTATCGAAGCGATCATCAATTTCTTGCTGAACGCGTGTTTTGTTAACTGATCAGATTGAGCGATGTGACTTATTATTTTATTAATAAATTGTATAGTTTGTCAGGAAATTTAACTCTTCATAGTGGGGAGTTCAATTAATTGTAATTGAATCCCATTTTTTAATGGTTAGAAGTAATACCTATTTCATAATTGTCGTATATATTAAATAAAATTGAGTTGTTGTTGTTGTATTCATTGACATTAAACATATTATGTCGATGGTTTTATTAGCACGTTCAGCAGAATTACCAACTGATGGATCACTCTAAAAATCGCTACCCGATCAACTTTGTTGGGATGAACGCGACCCACGATAGCTTGTTTCAAGTGTTCAATATTATAGTTTAAATTATTTGCGTGAACTCTTTGTTTTAAGTAGCCCCATAAAAAAATCTAAAATAGTTAAAT
>CAJUYH010005268.1:0-23913 GCA_910591685.1 Galerucella tenella
TAACAATTTTTGCTTATATGTTTTATATATCAAAAGGATAATGGCATCAAAAGCTATAAAACATTTATTTATTTGTTTTTTTTTTAGATGTAATATACTGAAGTTTATATTCTTATACTTTTTTTTTTATTTCAATCGTCCGAATTTCCCTGTTGGAAAATTTACCTTTTACGATAAAAACAAATGTAGGGCGTGCTGATATACATACGCACGCAGTGTGTTTTGTAAGAATCACTGCATACATTCTTTTTATTTGCGTGCATGTGAACTGAAGGCTTTAATACAATTGGAAATATGGCTTATCCCGAGGCACCGAAGCAGAATCGCAGAAATATAGTCGGTTGAGTTTGTTGAAACTGCTTGTGCTGCTGCTCCTATCGCTGTTGGTACGACAACGAACACACGCTGGGTTATATGATGTTTGCCTACACCCGACGATTCTCCCCAGGGAGCGTAGTCGATCGAATTCAAATCGAAGGAGCAGTCATCTATAACACGCGAGAGCAAGCGAAGAAAAAGAATTTACAGATCTCATTCCTCGCAGGAGTGACTCGTTCATTTTTTGCTTCTCTTTTTCTTCTTTTTTTTATTATTAAATATTTATTTTCCTTCATTTTTCTATTAAATGTATTATATAAATGTATTTCAATATCAAACGAATTGGATATTGGTGGAGAGTGACGTATCGGTCAGGATAAGTATCGTGAGAGAGCAGACGTATAGCAGTATTCTCTTTCACTTGAAAGTCCCCAACTTCCGTTCTGATTTTTCAACGAAAACTTGGAAAAACGCTGGTGTCTCGCAAGGACGAATCATTCTTTTTTTTTCCCCTAAAAGAAAAAGATGTGAGACGAAGAAGATGGTAAAGTGGTATGTAGAGGGAAATGCTTGGTGGTGATTTACGTACGTTGGGAAAAGCTTGGGCAGCCTCGAGGCTGAGGTGAAGATCTTTCAAGTTTTACACCGTACTCGCTACTACCACCACTATTACTACTACTACTGCTGCTGCGACTACTATTATTGCTGCTACTACTACTACTACTACGGTTGTCGTCTTACACTCTATTCCTCCCTGCAAGACGCTTCTCTACACGAGCAAAAGACGGATCAGAAAAGTTTCTTGGGCCAATCACGAAGCGTTGGGATATCGGGGCTGCCGATAAAAATGACAAAGTCTCAAAGTTTTCTTTTACGCCTCGAAGGCATATAGTTTTGCGTTTCTCTTATTCTTATTCTTGTTTCATTTTTTTTTATTTATCATTATTATTTTTTTGTTTTGTTTTATTCATCGCTCTATCTTTTGTCGTTTCCAATTCTCATCGATATTTCAACTTTACATTTTTCCGACTGTCATTTTCTTCTCTTTGTCCCTGTTTTTCTTTATCTTCTTTCTACTTATTTTTTTTTATATTTCTCTTTTCCCACATCGTATTTCTGCGAAATTTGTGACGCTACATTCCAATATGAAATGTATATAAACGGGGATGATTCGTTATAGCTGTCGTAACTCGCATTTATCAGAGGAAAAAAATATGATAACAATATTACTGAAGAAAGTAGAGAGGATATATTTATATATTTATATATAAGGAGTTGGGAACGTTTCACAATTTGCAATTCAATCAATCAATCACATTTTTATGTTTTTTTTGTCCTTTTATCGTCTCTAACCAATTTTTTTGGTTTTCTCTTTATTTTTATATAACGCACATACGTACAATTAACGACGTTCTGTATTTATTAATTTATTTATTGATTTATTTATTAATTCATTTATTTTTTTTGTTAATCTAAGGAAACAGAAAAAATTAATACGATTAAAATCTGAAAATTCGCAAGTAACAATGAATTGCGATACTAAAATTATTATAAAAATACGTATAATTGACAAAAGTTCTTCTTAAATAAACAATGAATTGTAACAAATTATTTATTCCTTTACATTAATGTGAATTACACAAGCTACGTTTGACTCGTGGCAATATTCGATCGTCTACATATTCATTTATGTTTCCGAACATTCGATTGAAAAAACATTTTCCTTTGTATTCTCGTCGATATTAAGACTTTGCAATTTCGTATTTATTTACAAAACTGAAAATAAAAAATAACGCGTCAGACAAAATTATTGAAAGTGACGACTTAATTGTCCGAGTCATATGGAAGATGATGAAAAAGACGAAGAATAAAAATTGATGAAGAAAAATATGAAATAATTATGATTTTTTTTTTTTTTTTTTTTTTTTTTTTCGTTGATATGTTCTACATAATCCGCAAAAATTGATATTTATTGTACGCCTTCAGTCAATCACATCAATCTCAACAAATTTAGCCAAGCGTTGTTGCGACCAACTTTCCTCACACTCTCGTTCTTTCTTTCATATTTATCTTGCTACAATTGTGTTGGAGACACTTCTAATGTTTGCCATATTTCTTTTACATACACATTCATACATTATTTTCACATTTAAACCATATATTCGTATCAATCGAGTTTATACATGGAAAATTCACTTTTAATAATATTTATTAGATTGTTAACGAGTACTTGTGGGTTTTATTGGAGGTTATTTGCTCCCTCCAGTTAGTAAGCCCCAAACTATTATCCCCGATAATTGGTTAAGACCTCGTGGCCCATTTATCGTACCGCGCGAACGAGCTAGGCCAAGAGCTCAGACAGACTTTCCTTTTTTTTAATTTATTCATCAGAAAATCAATTTTATATTATTCCTCAATTTTTTCCACTTCACTATTCTTTGCTAGTTGTAATAACTCATGATAATTCATACTGAATATTGAACTGAATATTGAAAAATATACTGAAAAGATTTGTGAAAGTTGCGAAAAACTTTTGTGAAAAAATTTCGATGATAAATTCAAATGTCATTTTTTTTTTTTTTTCTTATGTCTTTATAACTTTTCATTTTTCTCCGCCATTGTCGATTGTTTCATTGTTCTGTTCAAATCAATGCAAATCATGCAAAAACACATGTTAATCAAAAAATTTCTGCAATCAACATACATATCATTATGATAATTCTCTGTTTTTTTTTTGTCGTTACAAATATACTTTGTAAAAATAACTTTTGATTTATTACTCATTGAAATTGAAAACATTGACTACGATTGTTATTCATAATTATGAATCTCCTTTTCAAGTTTGTCTTGTTAAAGAGAGTTTAAATATGCGCATTATCAAATTAATACACCGAAGAAATATCCGCAAACAATTCGCACAATATCAATTAAGATTCTACGCTTTGCGTTTATTCCAAGTTTCACAATTCAAAACACATAATACATAGTTATTTAGTCAATTTAAAAATTACTGTGCTCGTTCTCAGGGTACAATTTAAATTACATCAGTTTACGTCACCGGAAAGTTCATGACGGTAACACCAACCGCACATACACACACACACACCATCGTTGCCACCACAACCGCATCCGCGCGCTCCTCGTTCGCGCGCTCACCTGGCAATGTTTTTCCTCTTTGCCGTGTCCGTAAATTTAATTGCGTTAAGGATACGAACCGTATAAAATAACTAAGAGGACCGTCGTCCTACTGATACCACCATAATATCTCTCTTTCTTTCTCTTTCACTCTTCCTCGTTTACTTCTTTTCTCACTGAGAGTTAGGAATGTTTGCGCGAGAAAAAAAAAACGGGAACAAATCGTATACGCGCGCACATTTCTTCATCTTCCTCTTCTTTCATCTTTTTTTTTTTCGTTTTTTTGTTTTTTTTATTCAGCCTTTTCTCTTTATTTATTAAACTTAATTCTTTTATTTATGTTCCATTTTATTTTTGTTTTAACTCGTGTTGTTGCGCGCAAAAGTTTTTCACTTTTTTGTTTTATATTATTTTTCGTCAATTCGTATATTACTCGATTAGACGCGAAAATTAATTGTCAACTCGACAGAAGTATAATAAGAGTTTCAAATGGAAAATTAAATTTAGCACAGAATATTCATTCAATACTGAAATCAGCGAGCCGTGCGCTTTATAATAATAACATCCTGCAAATTAGCTGCTAATTTAATTGTCTATGTTCTTTGTCCCGTTCCCTGTCGCTTTCTATACCTCACTCTCGTTTTTCTCATTTTGCATATAAATATTCAATGCAAATTGCGTAAATGATTCATGATTTTTTTTTTATCCTTATTATTTTATCACTTATAATTAAATAATCAATCAATTTATTTATTAAATATTACCTCGTTAACTTGCGTATCATCTGTTTCATATAATAATAATTACCAATAATTATTAATATTAACTTAGATATTCAGGCGCATTTGATTAGCGGTTAATTATTTATTATTATTTATTATTATTTATCATATATTTTTATCTAAATTTCCAGAAATAATTTTAATGCAATGTCCCACACCCTTGCCCACATTTATGTATATAACAATATACGTATGCGTATGTTCCTCATATTGTAGCAACATTATCTATTGTTTAGGTATTTTTTATTTTTTTATTTTTGGATGGCTTCGTCAATTTATATAATCTTCCGTCTGAATAGTTCATGGGTGTTTTTCATTGTCACTGTATTTCCGCGTGATTCAATGGATATCGATGTTATCTATCAAGCTGATTTTTATCTGTATTTACTATACGTTTTTTGCTTTTTAATTTTGACGTTTACTTTTAACTAAATCAATGTTTTTTTTTTGTTTTTATTTTCTTTTTTGGAGCGCTCCTCATACGCGTGTTGCTGTGTCTAGTTTAATATATAATCTCGACCGCCATTCGATAGTCTCTAAATACTTTCTTAAGTTATTCCTTTTTTTATTTTGTATATATTTCGTTGACATCGTTCCGGTTCGTTTGGCCCATACATATATTGTAAATTCATAATTTCATTGTATATATATAGTATTTGAAGCCAATCTTATATCAACGAGTCCTGAGTTTAATAACAAATCGGAAGAATTTATTTATAGATATGCATAAAAAGATGCACGTTTGTTTCGATACACCTCTATTTAAAACAATTGCATATACGTATATTACCGCCGCTTGATACATTTCATTTTCACGATGTAAATTTTATACGAACCAAAAAAAAAAACAATGTACGAAATAAATTTATTATTGTTTGTATAAATACTATGTATGAGGTTTCATTATTATTTTAAAAATTTTTCCTGTTTTATTCTCGTCATATTTTTCTTTAGTGGAGAAAGACGCTCGTTACAGACCTCGTTGTGTGGGGTGGTAAATCGGGGGCCTCCATTGAAGCCCCCTCGTACCCCTATGCACTCAATCCAAGTCGATGTATCTTCGCAGACAGGAAATTGTGCAGAACAAAAACGATTGGCTTCGGGCAACTCTCGAGATCCAGCTCCTGAATACAACAAAAAAAACAGCAAGTAAAATCAAGTTAAAAAAGAAACAAAATAAACCAAATTATATATATATATATATATATATATATATATTTATAGAGGTCTAGGGGTGCTTGGAAGTTTTTTGAATGAGATCACCGGAGGCGACGGTCACCAAATATTAATTCTGTCATGATAAATGAACGTTGTACAACGAACGTTGGATAGACGAATGTGTAGCAAATAAATGAGATGTTTGATATGATGACATCAAGAGTAAATTCATCCAAAAGAATTTCATCTATCCAAACATTTATGTATATTGTTCAATGCATACATACCAAAAAGAAAATAGATAGTCTTGGTCCATCCATTTATTTATTATATTTTTTATTTATTTATTTATTTTTTTTTTTCTGTTCAGATACTTACAATTTCGGGGTCTTCATCGCCAAAGTCCAACCAAAGTAATCGTGCACCGTCATCCGCAGACATTCTCAGTTTGTCAAATGATCTTTTCCATAATGGCGCTGGTGGTGATGCAGGACTAACGCCATTCATTCCGCCACCCCTTGTACCCGATGCATACAACATAAAACCTTCCTCGTGATTAACAATTAGTTGGCAGGGTTTCCCTTGCCATGAACATCCTGAAAGAAAAATTTCGAAATAAAGCGAAAAAAAAAAAAAAGAAGATGAATAAAGACGAAAGATAATTATGAATTGTACGAGAAAACCAAGTACATGTATTGAATTTTTCGCTTTCCCTTTCTTCTACATTTTTATTGGCGATGTAAAAATCCGAATTTCAATATTTGCACGTGAGAAATGATTGCATAGAGATAAAGAAAATGAATTCGCTATTAAGCGGACAAATTGACGTATAAAATAATAAATTTAGTGAATACGTGTCAATTTACTTTTAAATAAATACACAGAAAGGAAATGATATTAAATATTTCAACATTATATTGTCAATTCTTGCGTGAGAGTAATTGACAAATTTGAATTGAATGTATAAATGGAACATAACAATGAATACATGAGCAAATTGAAAGAAATCAATTTCCTATTTTATTAAAATTTATATAACTACTCACGAACTGTGTATTCTCGTAACGAGTGTGCTGCTGCATGACAACCTTGAACTATTGCTCTCGCCCACGCTGCTAAATCCCTTCTAGTTTCTGTCCTCAGATGGTGGGTAATAACCCCATCGATGGTTCCAACACGTACGGCAAATGTGGCCCCAATGATCGTACTACCGTTGCTGCACGATGCTGCCTCATTACTTCTCACTGGTGATGAAACAAGTCTGCAAAACAAAAATCATCAAATCAAAAAATATGAAATATGAAAATATTATAATTTTATATTAGATCTATGAATGTATAATCTATAGTAAATGTCGAGTAGATAAATAAAATCGATGGTGGTTATATCCATTGGGATTTTGTGTAAAATCACCCTTTACGTAGATTCAGAGGAAGTGGGTAAAGGTCCAACGGAGGTAAAAATGGAGGGAGGGAGGGGGGCGAGGGCGATTGGGGTCCATAGAGAGCCATTGAGCTTGAGTAGTCCCTCTGGAGCTCGGCCAATAAACTTGTTATTCCAATCTGTATTTGTATAAACGTGTGTGTAACTATTGTATTGTGAATACACGCATATATATATATATATATATATTGAGATAAAAAAAATACGTTGGAGGAAACCATTGGGAAAATTATCGTAATCTGTAATTTTGGTATTCAACGGTTGGACGAGTCATGAAGAGACGAGAAAGTAAAATTATTCCAAAGTAAATCGAATGAATTAGTGAATCAACGTGAATTGTGTATGAATACGTAATATTTTTGATCTACTGGAGAATCAGCAGAGCTGTCATGGAGAATAATTTGTTCAGTGAAATGTACTCATATGTTGCAAAAAAAAAAAAAAAATAAAAAAAACCTGACGTTTAATAAATACTGCAATGCAATTCCATCGTAACTGATTATAGTAAATGCGAAAACGAGGGAGGAAAAAAAAAGAAATATATAAACATATGTCATTAGCTATGAATAATAGAATAAAATATATAAAAAAATTTATTTATCAATATTTATAATAATTAATATAGATATTGTAAGTGCAAAGAAAATAAATTTTTTATTGAACTTAAAACACCTGCAATAATGCAAAGAAAAAATAATAATTGCGAAATACTTTTTAACAATCATTTCTCATCACACACACTTTTTTTCAATCTCTTTCATTCTTTCTCACTCACATCCTCCTATTTCCGTATTATTATTTGTATCATGGTCCGGCCGGTGTTTAACGACACTCGCACATTTGTATCGCGAAATTGAATAAAAAATATTGCGTAGCGAGAAAATATGATATTATATGAAATAAAATACAAATAAAGAATAAAATTTTCAATGAAAAAAAAAAAAAAAAAAACGTATTTGTGTTTTATCACTGTTTCTATGTCATGCATGTATATATACTGAGATACATATGTTTTGTCTTGGTTCATTTTATTTGTATCATCATTTGATTATATTTATTTATTACTCCTGGTATCAATAACAGAAGAGCCATTTAGTTTAATGGACAACTATGTTTTGCGCATGAACACCAATCAGCGATTGTGCCTTCATTGTGTTATGGATTGGCTACTGGGTTTGCGTCGTTACCGTGTCAATTTTATTGTATACAAAACCAATATATATATATATATATATATATATATATATATGTAGGTTTGAAAATATATGAGATGACAAAAAATTTACTGTTATCACGAATTGGTCCCAAGAGCTTTTACACCGACCGATGGTGACACCTGATGCCCCACCGCATACATAACATTTATTTATTTATTCATAACAACGGTAGTTAGTCGATTGAAGTATACGCGATTTAATAATATTCTATATTTGCTATGGTGTGAAATAAGAAAGGAAATAATCCGGCAATTGTCGAACAAATTGTTTCAGGAATTAATTTTAATAATGAAAATTGGATGAGTTACTGTTGACTGAATTGAAAAGTAATGAGAGCGAGTGTATGGTGTGAAAAAAAGAAAGAATAGAAAAAAAAAATACGGAAACGAAAGTGAAATAAAAGAAAAATAAAATGGCACGAATGATTATATAAGGGTGTGGAATAAAAGAAAGTAATGGTGATAAAGAGGTTTCTGCAAGAGACTTTATATACTTGAATATAGGTAAGCTTTGGGAGAAATGGCCAAGGAGATGTAGAATAAATTACCGACAACGTATAGACACTATATATGTATATGTATCCATAGTGGAACTGTGGAAAATGAAAGTGAATGGGAGATAGACTAAATATTCCTTCTAACTCCAATAATTTATTGAAGTCGATGTCGAATAAAGAATAATTTATATGATGGTAAAAAAACGATAAGAATTGAAAATTTTGATAATAATACGTGAATTTATCCGCAGAATAATTAATGTTGGATAATTTATATTGAATGGGGGAAAAAAAAAAGAAATGGTGAAGATAATGATGCATAGGAAAGAGAAATAAAACAAGAAAAATTTAACATTTACAAAAAAAAAATAATAAAAATAAAAATTATGAATAAAATAAATGCGGCAGTTCAATTTAAAGAGAGAAGTTTTGGGGAGTAGCGGCTCATACGTTCTATTTCTTTTTTTTTTTTTCCATCGTACACTTTCATATATCTTTTTTTTATTTATTTTTTGTTATTCAACGAATGAACTTCAGAGGTGATATAGTTACGTGGCATCATCCGCATGTAAATGAATCCGCGTCGGTGGCTCGTCACGATTGTCGCCAACACTCTCAAACGCATTTGACTGAACAGAAGAGTGAGCGTGTGAGAGAAAAAAAAGTGGAATATACGAGAAAGAGCAAGAGTGTCACAATTCCCATTGGTGAACGTGTCTCTCGGACACAGTACGAGTGGAGTCAGTGGCCCAAAGTTTATTAGGGCGCTTCGTACACGGGGGAAATCGACGGGGCTATTCTTAACTCTATATCTACACTGTGTATACGTGTGACACGTTGAATTTTCACCTCTGCATATATACACCCAACACATTTTCAAATGAGCAATCTCGATTAAACACACTTGCATTAAAATAAATACACATAATAAATAAATTGATATAAACAGAAAGGAAAACTATTCCAAAATTAATTCTAATTAATATAAAAAAAAAAAAACAATCAAATAGTCACATCAATGGCGTTGAAATAAAAAATAAATGTAAAATGAAAGAGTATATATATGTATGTATGAATCGAGTTAAAAAAAATTCGAGACGTCGATGAGACTAGACACGGATGGTGGTGGCAGATGGGGGGTGGCTAGGAAATTTGCACGCGTCGTTCTTACCATCAGGGGAGCGATATACGTGGGGGGGGGGTGGTGTACTTGGTGCACATCGTATTTGCAGATCACGTACAAGCTCGGAGCAGCGCTCAGAGGTTTGTTTGACGAGGGTATAGCACTGGCTCCTCTGACGATTAATCACTTGCTATTAATTAACCGAGAATCGCCCTTTCCCCCCCACCAACATCGCCATCACCACCGCCCCTCACCAAGTATTTCCCTTCGCGTCGTATTCGCTTTTAACATCGGCTCAAGTTGACTCCACTCGCTGGCTCTCTTCCACACACACACACACACACACACACACACACTCCGCTATTTCTTGTGCACATATGTGTCTGATGTGTATAGGTAAGTTGTATATATATATATATATTTTTGTCTGGTGCTACTGCGACTGGCAACCTTCTCTCTCACTCTGTTGCTTCAACGACTTCTAGTCTATCAGGTATATACGTGTGGCATCCAGTGTCTCAGCATGTTGATGCATCAAGTGAGAGAGGGAAAGAGAGAGAGAGTAACGTTTCCGGTCACGGTCCTTAACTTTTACGAGGCAACCTCGTTAATTATCATCAGACGCTCGATTAATCGTCAACTCTGGCCATTTCCTCATTTCTCTTACTGCTGCACTTCAAACACTTCCATCAACTTCAATTGCAAATATTAAAATACCATCCATTAAATAGTGTTTTATCATATTGAATTAATGTCATTATTAAAATTTAATTTATTACAATTAATAATATGATTAAAGTGAATTTATGTATAGGAATTAGGTGGTAAATGATTGGTTAAAAAAAATATATATATATATGTATTTCTAATAACTATTAGCCAATGGTTCGTGTGAGATTAAAATGTCCGGGGGAAATGTAATTGTAGCCCAAACCCCATCTCCAATTCTCTATATTCAGCTCTCTCACTTGCTCTAGGTCTCTCTGTACACGCAGTTATGTCGACGGGGATGTAATGGTCTTAATTAAAATGGCGGTCTAACGAACATCTCGCTAAATGCCGTAATCCACGAGAGAGAAAATGGGTGATGGAGAGGAGAATCGCACACAGTACCATTGTGCTTCATTGGTAATCCAGTATTGTCGCGTGTGTGCATGCAATATAAGAGAAGCAAAACATATCACCGTCTCTCTCCTATGAATCCACCCACCCATTCATTTATTTTCTATGTACATTCGCCATAACCATAAGGGACAATCTGTCTGATGTAAAGGAAAATACACTTTACATTTTGTCTATATATATATATATATATATATATAGCGATAACGTTGTTGTGAACAATGGACAAATGCTGGTGTAGTTCATGAGACACACCAATTGAACTTCCGCTCACACAGTATAATATATGCATATATGTATGCATCTAAAAGGACAATGGCAACAATGGTGATATTATATGCACATATAGATATGAAGAAGTAGATATAAAATAAGGGAGAGAGAGAGAGGGAGAAACTGAAAAATAAATTTTTTTCTTTTTCTTTCGTGCTATATTATATTATTTTTTTTTTTCGGTTTTGTTCTTTGTCTTTTTTTTTTATCCATTATTTTCATCTCACCTGGTTGCAATGAGCGGACAGGTGATACTTGGTGACGCCCACGCCTCCGGGCTCCATGGCGCACATTCATAGAGCCTAAGTTCACGTCCAGATACAGCTCCAAACACACTGCGCCAACCACCAGCGCATCCAACACTAACCCCAAGGCCATAACCACTTCCGGCAGCGCGCGACATACTGGTACTACTGCCAGCACCATCCTCGCTGCTTTCACTGCTGGCACGGCCATTCTGAGAGACAGGAGCAAGAGAAACAAAGAAAAAGAAAAATGAAATATATTTACAAACCATTCAAAACAATTTTCAACTTGTTACTGCTTTTTTTTTCTATTCTATTTTTTGTTCATATTTATTTTTATTGTGCAGTGTATGAAAATTTTTGTCCTACTTCATACACGAATGGTCTTCTCATTTTTTATTCTCTTTATTTTTATTTTTATTTTTATTTAATTTTATTGTAGTTTTTTTATTTCTAAATTGCTGACGGATTTCAACTCAATATAAACATATTTGTACTGAAATTTGTCTTTTCCCTCTTTCGCTTTGTTCGCTGTATGTATTTGAACAGAATTATGTATATAAATATTTCATTATTTATTTTATCATATTACAATTTGATAGTGTTGCCGCTTACGTATTTATAAATATATATATATAAGTACGTGATTTATTGTGATGAATGAAATATTACGAATTCCTCTCTAGAGAGCTCATACAATTGGATATGCTAGATGAAAGTATTTATTGAAACGAAAATGAAATAAAAATAGTCTATGCATTGAATGGGTGAATGGAAAGCATATGTGAATTTTAGGGTGCGCATATGAACGACGGGATAAAATGAAATATACAATGGCGATGTAAAATTATTTATTATACCTACATAGCTATATATTGATAAGTGATAATTGTCTCGCAGCTGTAAACGAATTGTTCATACAACCAATATTTCGGGACATTTATACAAAATATAATTGATCAATAAAAAAAATATTCAATTGTATGAGAGTAATATAATATTAAATTGTTGAAAATGAATTGAAATATGAAAATAAAATATAAAAATTAAAAATAATAAATAAAATAGAATATGAATATTGTACAGCATTGGAACAACTGCACTTCTACCTTGGCTCTCTGCAGACCTATTTATTGGTGCGACGCCACTTATATATATGAATGTGTGTCTATGGACGTGCATGTGTGTGTGTATGTGTGTGAGTACATAGGACACACCTCTTGATTATTTTATCTTTTCGTACATGACGGCGAAAAGGGCGCAAAATTTACGTTAGGCGAACAGGAAATTTAAAGCACAAAAGAGCGAATGGCTGTGAATGAACTGAAGCGAAAATGTGTAAGAGAAGTAGAGAAAGGGGGAGGACGATAGAGGAAACGCGAGCATCGATCCGCCAAACGAAGTAGTGAAGTCTCGTCGACCTCAACCTCACATTCAACTGATGTAGACTTACCTCTTTTTTAATTTTTTTTTTTCCTATTTTTTCATTCAGCTGCAATGAATAGAAATAATATATTTTTTTTTTTCAATACATCTCTCCATTTGAAACAAAATGAATTCACGTGTAATTGGAAGAAATTAAATGAAATGAATGAGAAATTAGTGATGAATATAAAATAAATTAATTAATTAATAAATTACAATTTGAAATACAATTTTTGTATGAATAATTTGATTTGGTGTTTTTTTCTTTTTTGGTTTTTTGTTCCTAAGGAAAAAAAATTTATTCGTGAATCAATTTTTTTTGTTACATATTAATTATTATATTTATTGTGTGTGAGTTTAACTAACGAGACGACACATTATCGATGTATATGTATATATATATAGTTAGGGTTGTAAATAAGGGTCGAGTTTGCTGAACTTGTGGAGCCGGATAAGCTCCATTTGAGTACTATTCGATCGCTCCAAACCAGGATTAAACTTATCCAAGTATATATAAGTTGACAATAAAAAATAAATAGATGAATAAATAAATAAATTAGTCGCCAAGATAAATTGTCATTTAATTCTTTCATCACTCCTAAGTACTATTGCGATGCGCAAAAAAAATAAAGTTGCCAATATTTTTATTATTTTACTATGCAATAATAACGTAAAAATAAATGATGAATATGAAGAATATGTTATTATGGTGTTGGGGAGATAAATGTAATTAAATTCTATTCTATTTTATGCTTCATAGTCCAATATTTATGTCAAATACACAGAGCAGAATTTTAAATAACAATTAAAACAGCGAAAAAAAAAAAATAATACATAACAGAAACATGATAAAAGAATAAATAAAAAAATTTTTCCATTACTTCAATTATTTTTCATGTTTATTTATTACTATTGTTCTTTGTTTTGTGTTCACTCAACACGAAAATCCAGATGGTCACGGGGCAATCGTACCAACCGTGCACCTATATATATGTCTATGTTGGTGTGGGCGTAGTTGTAAAATTTTAATATTATTATTGCGAGATTCGTATAAAAGCTTCACAAACATCATATACATAAATACTATCATGTTAATATAAAAATAAAAATTATTCTTTATTTACAAACTAATCCTCCACTTGAAACAAAATGAAAGCCCCCCCCCCCAAGAAAAATGAAAATCCTGCAATGAACGAAAGAAAAAAAAAATGAATAAACATTTCTACATAAACAATGCAAAGATTAAATCAATCATGAGCGGATTATTATTTTGCAATGAAAGCTCCCAATTGTTCTTTGATAATCCCCACAACGAATCGATATAATCGCGTATTTATTAAATGTGAAAGTAAAGTCCATTCTTCATTCTCCATTAGCTGTTTTCGTTCGCATATAGAGATCACCACTTTGCTTTAGTCATATATATATATATATATATATATATATATATGTATTGAGGCAGTGGAAGAGGCATCAACTTGAGGCACTTCTGGAAACCCTAGCCAACCCTCTTCTATTCTCGATTCACCTCCTTCGCCATCACGTTTCCCATCCTTTTCCCACGCTTCCAAACACATTCTCGCCAATCCATCAACGCGATGCCACGCTTAGTTTACTTAGCATTGCTGATGCACTAGCCTAACTTTACTGAGCCCATCGCAGTTCAACCACGCACACACACACACACACACACACACATATATATATATATGTGTAACTATGTATATGTACATTTACTCATAGGTTCTATCTCTATATGTACTCGTTGAGGCTTTTCAAATGGTCAGATCAGCCATTGCCCAAAGGTTTATATGAGAAGGTAAATGTTTGATAAAGGGGTGGCTATAGATATCGGCGCAGACTGGTGTTCTAATTAACTTGATTATTGATAAAGGCAATGCAAACCAATTGCATACACACTTTGAATAGTTTATGAGATATATTTTTGCTAATATGGATAACTTGATTGTGTTTAATTTCCATTATCATTCCTACTTCATTAAAATTCATTTTTGTATGGAAAAAAAAAACAATTTTCATCTTTTTTTCGTTCAGTTTCGATTGTACAATCATTTCTTTCTGCTCACCCATTCATATATATCATTATACCCATTTAAAATTGTTTTCTTTAACTTTTAATGAAATAAAGGGATATTTTTTTTTGTTTGATCATTGACAAAAATATTATTTGCATTTTATTCCGGTGTTTTTCATTTGAAAGTTATCTTTCAATCAGTCTATTCGTGTATTATTTACTATTATTTCTCGTTACATTCCACGATAAAATGATGAATTCATCATATTGTGTATTGCGATAAAATAGAATTATTGAAAGATAAATTGACTTGTTGAATTTAGTTTTGAATTTGTCATTAGTCGACATGCAATAGTAGCATTTCACTATGGGAATGAAGCCAGTGAACTATTGAAACAGAACCCGGTATCCTTTCAATGACTCCATGAATGCTGTAAAATAGAAGAATATAGAGAAAGTGGTGGAAAATAGTGAATTGAGAAATACAGACAAAAGTAGCGTGTGGTGATGGTGGATGGTTGATGGTACTGCTTGACATTGATGGTAGGTTATTGCTGGGGATCGTATAGGCTGCAATTTCCGCTATGGTTTACGTGAAATAGGAGAGTAACTCAATATATATATATATGGTATTGCGAGAGGTTGGCCCTACGCGAAACTCACTTCTCTCTATTCAATTTCACAGACGACAGAACAACAGCGACCACCCCTGTTTCTCTCTTTCTCTCTCCCGATAGTTTCCAGCATGATTAATGAACACCAAGTATCTCAACTCTGTGTGCTTTTCTGTCCCCATTTGCAGAATATAGATTCATTTATATTGTTACATCTCCATATTCAACCCATACATATCAATTGAAATTAGACAAAGCAAAAAAAAAAGTGTCTCATTGTATTTTTTCTTTTTCCATTATAAATAAAATTATATTGAAAAATGCGTCATTTTTATTTCATCACTTGCACCATAACACTTATGTGAAATTAATTAATCATACATTTATTGTTAGATACATATTACGGTTGTCTATCATTAGAGTTAATAAATTTGATGTACTCCAATGTGACTTATCATGATGCAGGAAGGTGTGCAAATTGCGTAGAACTAGCAGTAGGTCAGGGCATAGCAATCAGGTGAGTAAATGCCAATCAATTATGTGCCAATGACGTTTATATTCCTCCCTCTAACTCCCATCAGATTCCCATACATCTGTAGACATGCAAACGTACATACATACGTACACACATCCTCAATTCATTTACCTATCTCGCCTCTATCAATAAATACATCGATAATATATCCCCTGCATGCACCTGACAAATCATCATCATTATTATTCCGATCATCCTCAGATACCATCAATTAAGTTTGGAAAATAAATTTATTCATTCATTGCATTCAATGCAAATAATCAAATGAATATATTTATTTTAATACTGTTGCTATTGTAATAGAATTTATATTTTATTTATTAATCTTTTTAATTTACCTGCACACAATGTCGTCGCGCAAGCCAACCGATGTGTTGCAATTGAGTTGGATCAGGGAGCACTGATGCCAATCGCAATGCTTTCAAGGTGAGATTAGCAAGCGCAGAATGTAGCGCATTAAACCACACATTGGCTTCACCATTGTCTGAAGCTCTCAACCAACATTCATGAACGCCGTCCGGTGAGTGAAGTTCCAATATTCGTCCCTCTGCAACATTCAAAATTAAAAATGTAGAATAAATATTAAAAATCAAATGTCCAATACAATAGTTGAAATGCCACGATTTTCATTTAATGTCTGGTGTTTCGATAGATGTTAACGTGTCATTTGTAATCAAAATCGGTATCAACTAGCGAATAAACTTTTGTAATAAACAGGCGTGAGCAAAACTTTACAATAAATTTGACAGATAAATTTTCAGGCGAAATTATACAGATATGAATCGAGTCACGAACATAACCCACACACATACACACATATATATATATATATAGGCACATGCTGCCTATTTTATAAATGAACTGATGTATTTAAATAAATCAATTGGTATATTTTTAATAATTTAAACAAAGTAAAAAAAAACAAATGTTAATTAATGTTTAATATTGAGTGTTTTGTAAGCGATTAAATTGATTAAAAATGTTATTTTATTGTGCAATTGAGAATGCAACATCAATTTAATTGACATACACGTAGTTAACTCATTTTTCTTTAGCTGTCATTTGTGCATCATAATATATATATATATATAGATATGTATATATAAGTAACTTTGTCAAAGTGGATGACAACTCAATTTCAAGTTGAAGCTGACGTGCCTCGCGTGCACTTCAAACTTCCTACCTGCGAGCTACAATGGTTGTACGGTGGTAGCTTCTCTTCAAAAGGTGTTAGGTACGTGGGCGAGAAAGGTGCACAACATTTTCCACAGTTCATCGGTACTCATGTGTGAATTGACGTTAATACATATATATTGAGATACTTTAGTGATCGATGAATGGTTCCTCGCGAAAACATTCAAACTCAATCATCAACTGTTACACAATGTGGAATGCATATTTGGTAGGAGAATGAAAAGAAAAAAATAATAAATATTTATGCTTTTGAATATAACTTGTATTTGATAAAAGAACATTGAACAATAATAGTATTAGAGAAAAAAAAACGCCATAAGCAGATGGTATACGGTGAGTATTAATTGCTGTTGTCTGATCATTTTATACGCATTGATTGAGAATACAAATTTGCTCATTGCCACAACTTCTCCCGTCATCATGGACTGCCAGTGACACTAACGTTCTTTGATTGTAATAGTACGATGGAGCCTCACATTGAAGATTTTCACAATTATTATTCTTCGATTCTTTATATCCAGTTCTTTTTTTACATTGAGAATTGGTATTTATAAGTTTTCCAGCGAAAAAACGTTTTACTGCTTTACCCTTATTTGGTGGCTTGTTGTACAAACAGGATAAGTCATGTGTTCTGATAAAACAATAAATATTTATATATATATATATATTATCATGAATATAATATATCACTTAGTTGATTGAAGCAAGAAATAAATTGAAAATGTAGATCATACTGGAAAAATTGTTGATACATCATGACAGAACATGATGACCATTGTGAGAACAATTTTGAAATGTGAGTAAGTGAACGTGACATAATATATCTGTCGGAGGGACAGTTTATGCTACCTCCTTCTCCATCATGCGGCATGCCAAATCTGAAATGTATAATTTTATTATTCCGATGAATGAATTATACAAGGTTATTATTCTACAAATAATTTATATACAGGTGTCCTATTTCATGAGCTCCTGTGACAATATTTCCAAAAGCACCATCATCATGTATAAATGCAACCTTCATCATGTTTTTATTCCGTTGGTCTATATGACAGACCTGTTCAAAGTTTGCTACTCCCTCAATAGAATTACACTGACCCGTATTATAAAGATCTTGGCACATTTTATGTCTTCAATAGAAAATAAAGAATAAAAAATTATAATATCAAATATTGTGTATATATAGTATGATTATTATTGGTATTATTATAATGTAATATTGAAAAATTTACGATGTCATGTGAATAATCACGTCATAGCTATCTGTTGGAATAGCTGAATGTAGAGAGAAAAAATATTGTCCAATAGTGGATAAACCAGTGGTAGGTATAAATGTATCAGAGACTACGCTCGGCATATACGTTAGTACAGTATCATCCTGTATTTGTTTAAATTAAATTAAGAAACAATTAAATGACATAGAGAGTTTCATTGATATAATTAACCTGCGCAATGACAATCCCAGCGATGTTAAGTCTAACTTTTGGGCTATCTAAACTTCTATATTTCAAATCGACGCCATTCCAATAAGCCAGCGTATATGCAAGTACTTTTTCTGCGTCAAATCCCTTTGACTGGCAGAAACTGTAATCGAGCACTACTAAAATTTCTGGGTAAATAATGTCATTATTTTCGTATGATGTTTGATATTTTGTTGGGTTCATCATATAATAACCCTGTAAAACAACAATACAAAACAATTGTGAGAAAATGTAGATATTTCAAACAATAATTTGAAGTGTATGGATAGATAAAATAATAGACTCACTCGATTTCTACTATTGCGGCTATTTCGAATGACATTATCGACAGCTGCATGATTTGCATAATCATATATATCAGATAAATAATCTCCAAGTTTCTTGACAATTAATTTTCAATAGATTAGTTTCACACCTAAAATTTTTTGACATCAATTTACTTACATATTTGCGGAGAATTTTCTTCATGCCCGAATTCTCCATTAAATAAACGGGCGTAGAATTAGCGGCTAAATATCCATCTGTGGGATTGAGCCATTCATTTAAATCATTATTCACAAAATTATTCGCTCTACCATATGACCATGCGCTTCTCTTTGATATTGTTCCCGAGTGGTTCGATATGAAGTGTTCATCACTCTCTGTATAAAATACATTGAATTCGATTTATATATCTGTATTACAGTCAAATTGATAGAAAGTTATTACCGTTTCCAATTGTATGTGACTCATCGGTCTGTGGCAGATAAGTCAGAACATCCTCAAGTGACTGCTATTATTAGTGATTTTTTTTTAATTTGTCTCATTACAATTCAAAAAATAACAGTTTATAATATCATTATTATTACCTGATGACATGACGCAAATGTACTCATACTGAGGTACACAATGCCGATATTTATGATAAGCGGAAGAAATCCTTAACATTCGAAAACAATCGATTACATGGCGATTCAAAAAAGAAAAATGATGTGGTAAAATTGATAGCAATTAGAGTGAACAGCAGCAAAGTCAAACTTAACATTGCAGTGAAGTAGAAAAATATCCCACTCACACAAATGAAATATGCTTTTTTTATTTTTGTAGATTGAAATATTATGAAATTATGAAATATTTTTAATATCAATTGTCTTGTGATAATGAAAGTATAATTTTTCTCCGTATATAAATACAACAATAAACTCAAATATAAATCGCTCTAAAACACTTGCCTCCCATATTAAATGATCGTTTTGAACTGCTCCTTTTCATTGTCCAGCAAATACTATATGCCAGAATTTTTTTGATGTGGATTTTATATCAATTTGTGTGAATGTACGATCAACAATATATCACACGTATTACCTTTATTCAACAATCAATTAAGTGATAATTATTGATAAGTTTAATGATAAATGACCTATTCGCCCTTCAAAAAATCGAACGATATCAATATCTCCCTTCTCTCTCATTATTACGTGATGAAATATGAAAAACAAAAATAAAAGTCGACAAATCATTTTTCACAACAAGTAATTCGGTTGAATGTTGCGGTATTATCAAATGTTTTTGTGATAGAAGAACTATTTCTCACACTCATTATGTTTGTGTACTATGTTTTATTTCTAATTATCAATATTTCCACAATCTTCAACCGTTTATATGATTTTATATAATTATATAATTACATCTCATTTTGTACATTAAATAGAAACATGAGATAAGAGTATATTTTTTATATGCATTGATTAAGAAGACAAATTTCTCCATTTCCGCAACTTCTCCCGTCATCACTAATCGGCGTTCAATTGTATGAAGAGCCGAAAAAATATCTTTATAAACACCAATATCATGTACAATTGCAGCCTTCATCATGTTTCTATTCTACGGGTTTATATGACAGACGTGGTCAAGGCTTAGATCTTCAATAGTATTGCACAATACCCCGTGTGATAAACATTATTATATATAGAGTCTTCAATTGTAAAAAAAACAATAAAGAACAATAATATCAAATATTGTCGATACATAATATGATTATTATTGGTATTATAATCAAATAATATTGAATAATGTACAATTTCATGTGGATACATAACTGACTGTTGGAATAATTGAATGTTATGTGAAAAAATTCTACCCCGAACAGTTCAGAACAGCGGTAGGTGAAAATGGACCAGAAACTCTGTTTAGTTTATAGCTTAGTATAGTATTATCTACTTAAATGTCGATATGTCAGGCCGACGTCATTCCAAAAAGATAATGTATACGTGACTTTTGTTATTGAGATTGTACGTGCCAGTATAAATTGTAATCAAGCATAATTAAAATTTTTGGGTAGATTATGAAATTATTCTTTAATGATATGTGATATCTTGTTGGTATTAATATATTATCAGCTTAGACAATGATAATAACATAACAATTATAAAATAATTTAGATGATCGGAATAAATTTATGTACATCAATAGATGAAATAATTAGCTCATTCCAATTCTACTAGTGAGGCTATTTTGTATGAAGCTATCGATATTTGCATTGTTTGCATATTCAATATATATATATGGCGTAAAGAATCTTCAAATTTCCAAAGAATCAATGTTTATTTGATTAATTTCATAACCAAAATTTTTCGCCGGCAATTTGTAGCTTGTGTGACTTACAAAAGTTACTCCGTTTTCACGATTTAAATGCGAAAAAGTGAAAATATTATGGAATTATAAAATATTTTTTGTAGAAAATGTCATGTGAAAATGACAGTATAATTTTTCTGCGTATATCCCTTCAACAATAAATTTCAATATAAATCGTTCGAAAGTATTTACGTCTTATATTTAATGACTGTTTTGAACTGCATCTTTTCTTCGTCAAGTGAATATTACATGGAAGACATGTATAGTATATATTATACACCAATATGTGTGAAAGTACGATCAAGAATATATCACACAAGTAACTGGCATTTGAAAATCAATTAACAGATCACTGTTGATAAAGTCGAACTGTAAATTACTTATTTGACCTTGAAACAATCTGACGATATCAAAATTTTCTACTCTCATCGTCACCTGGTCAAGAGTAAATAAAAAAGAAAAATAAAAAACGATAAACCATATATTCTACTGCGTAATTCGCTTAGATACTACGCTATTATTATATCATTTTATGGTGAAATAATTATTCAATTCAACTATTAATACATCAGTTTGCAATAACGATAAGTACGATGTGCACTCATTATATATTTATATTTCTAATACGCAAATCGATAGATTATGTACATACATATTGTCTTTATGCCTCTATCACAAACTGATAAAGAAGCTATTACTTTTGTCCCTGGTTGTACTGTTGATATTTTAGACTGCCACAGTTCTACAATCTTTCAGAATTCATATAATTATATCTAACTTAGAATGTAATGTAAGTAGAGATTTAGATAGGCCAAGAAAGAACGGAAAGTTTCGATAGTTTTTCTTCTCGAATATTATTTATATTTTAATATTCTGTACATAAATCTACATTCATTAAAGAATCTGATCTACTTTCATTGCATATTGTCTTATTATATGCATTGATTAAGAAGGCAAATTTTGCCATTTCCGCAACTTCTCCCGTCATCACTAATCCCCATTTCTATGGTCGTCGTGAATCCAAATCTGCTCTGTACTGTGGAGCATTGAAGACTTTCGCAACTGTTGTGTCCCTTTGCAACTTTCATTTCGTGTCGTTTTTCGCACTGCAAATTGGTATTCATAAGTTTTCCAGCAAAGAATCGTTTAGCTCTTCTACCCCGATTTGGCGGTTTATTATACAAACAAGATACATCATTGTTTCTGGTAAAAAAAACACAATTATATTTTCAATCAATCGTAATGTATTAATTAATTGAATTGATAACAAAAACCATATTAATAATACCTGAGGTAGTTTTGAAGATTCTTCGTAGCGCAAGATGTCCACTTTGAATTGTTTTTCGTAAAGTATTTATGTACTGCAGCCATAATCTGGTCAGATTCGGAACATCTCCAATTGTTACCTTCACCATCATGACTTATACCAAGTCTGCAATATAATATCGTCAATATTTTGAAAGCAATGTAAAAATGATGAATTTTCCAATTTTTCACTTACAGATGCCCAAGTTCATGGGTAGCTGTCAAAATTCCTCCAAACCCACCCTCATCCTGCATAATCGAAGATCTTTTCGTACCTCCGAAATACCGACTGTTATCACAGGATATCCCAAGGCTTGACAATCCGGCAATTTTGTTACACACTCCGAAAAAATTGTTATTACACAATTCACGTCTTCAATAATAACCAAACAATTATGAATATTATTTATTATTGTTGGAATACTTCGTATGATTGATGATATCTTGAAAAACTTACGGTGTCAATTGGACAATCATGTCATAACTGTTGAGTGGAATAATTGAATCGAATTTTTTGAAAAATGGCCCCGCATTAGCTATAGCTGAACCAGCGTCTACCGACCCAGAACGCTTTAGGTAGCTAAGAGCAGTATTATCCTATGTTGGAATTCAATTTATTAATACTCAATCAGACCCACCATACATTTTTACGAACGGAACTGACCTCAGCAATGACAATACCAGCGATGTTGAGTCTAACCGTGGGATTTTCTATAGTTCGAAATCTCATATCCACACTATTCCAGAATGCCAAAATATACGTTAGTGTTTTCAACATGTTCTTTTCAAACGAATTAAACAAATTATAATCGACTACTACTAATAATTCTGGATAAATAGTCTTCTTATTCACTGATGTATTTATAATATTATGGCCCTACAAGATAAGAACACAAGACAATTATAAAATAATTCCGACAGTGCGAAAAAATATTTGAAATTATTATACAAATAGGAAGATGAAATGACCAACGTACTCGTCCGCGTTGTTTGTCAGTGTCCTCAATGAAACTATCGATTGTTGCTCCGTCTGAATATGAATATATGTCATCCAAATACTTTCCAAGTTCCTAAACAATTTATCAGTATTTGATTAGTGCTACATTTAACATTGTTTTTTTCTTTATTTTTTTTTTAGACGATAATTCACTTACATGTGATTTTATTTTTGATTTTGAACTACCTCCACCCTGTATTAAATAAATAGGTGTAGACTCAGCGGCCAAATATTCATCAGTGGGTTTGAGCCATTGGAAGAATTCATCATCCATAGACTTATCTTCCTCCAAATCATCATCAGCATCGTCATGTTTATCATCGTCATCATTCTCAATATCATTATTATTACTATAATCCTCATCATCAGAATTCTTCTTATTCGAATTATAATTCCTATTAT